>CAXITT010000367.1:489909-503244 GCA_964033795.1 Lymnaea stagnalis | reverse complement strand
TATATATATATATATATATATATATAATTTAATCAACGATGTCGTGTATACAATTATGATTGGAGTTAAATTGCAGTGGTTCTTGTGTTACGTTTTTCATTAATTTATTTTGTTGAGTTTTTGTTTTCAAGCTTTAAATGGGCGTATGGTATGTATCTGTGACATTGTGTTCGTTGTAAAGGAAGAAGTCTGTACATAGTTCAATGTTCAGTTTAGATCAGAACCTTTGGATGGATCAGGACATCTTTAGCGAGTTTCCAAAAAGTTATTTTAGAATTTAAAATGTATAGTCTAATAGTATACATTAGGTTGAATCATTGGTTAAAACAAATTCTTAAAATAAAATCGTGTTTGAAAAACTTTAATGAAAAACTTGTTTTAAAAAAAACTTTAACGCATTGTGTACCGTTTGAATGTTTGTGTAAGAGAATAGTATCACCACTTAATCAAGCACTGAAGTGCAATGCAGAGTACAAATGGTAACATTTGCTAGATATGTTTTAATTAAAATTCAAGGGTTTTAAGCAGAGGCTGACGATCAAAAACGGACTTTGCCAGACGTTCAAAAAGTAGAGCTTTAAATACTTCACTATTAGCCATTTACTATTCCAGTGGTTCTCAACCCCTTGGGACTATAAACCCATATTTTTGCTACATTAATCGAATAGATCGTACAAATTAGCTAATCATTGTCTTTAATTCAAGTATTTAGAAAAGCATGTTTGTCTTGAGAAAATATTAAGGGTGTTGTTTCTATAAGCAGGGATCTGGAGCAGAGCTTTTTCCCCAGAGGATGGAGTTAAGGTGGAGCTCGTAAAATTGTGTACCTCTCTGAGCTCCAAAAATCAAAATAAATTAATTTAACTAATGACAATTAGTATAAGTAGCACTTTTTTAAAAATGGCGAAAAGATGGCAATTTATAATTTCGTTAGGCTATTTATGTACAACCTCAATATGAAAGTGTAACAACAACTAACAGAAAATTATTTCCGAAAGTCAGAGCGGAGCAGGAGATGGATAGGAGGTCGGTTAAATAAAATTTACTCCACAAGCCTGGAAGGAAAGACAAACGTTTTGGATTATGCTTATGAGACAATTATCTACCTTATAAAGGATGGTGACACCTGAGGAAATATACTTTTTTTCACAGCTTGTGTACATACTTCAACTCAATGACTTGACTTCAAGGCCACGCCGGGGATTTTTTGCCTTGTAAAAATCCAAATTTTAGGTCTCCGAAAATTGTTTTATAATTCTTTTAAACGTATACGACTCCACCTAAGGGGCCCCACTGAGGTAAAGACACCGAGTGATTTATTCCATTGCCTCTGCACGGCCCTGCATGATTTGCACCGATAAGCCATCGGTCGATAACCAACTACCTCGTCGCCTTTATTATGTATGTTTATCTAATTCAAATGTAAAGGTCAGAATCAATCACGATTATGTAAGTACTTTTTGACTGATAAAGTAAGGTAAATCATATTTACAACAACATGGTGAAGAAATAGTAGTTGTATCCCCTTGATTCACAAAGCTTTAAACTTCGACCAGAAAACTGGTAATTTATCCCTGATCGCCACCATGAAAAGTCAACAATCCTAGGCAATGTTATTGCGAATCAAAAAAGGTGACTATTTTGGGTGTCACTGTCCCAAACTACCGCCCCCACAGAATGGAACAAAACCCAAATGCAAAGTTTATCATGTGAAAGCAAAGTTTACGTTCTCGCACATCTTCTTCTTCTATATTTTGAGGGCCCACGATCAAGGAATTGATCATTCTGGCTCCAATATTTCAGAGAGGTTTGCGATGTTACTGTCCATGGGTTTCAATGGGATGCTTCACTGGTTGCAAGGGCGACTCAGCAGTGGTGTTACGAACTGGGGGTTGGAATACAGGAGGAAGTAGACACAAATGTGTCGAGTGTAGCCGCCACAATGTTGCTTTTTGAAGCTTGTTCCAGTCCCTTATTGTCTTCGGCAGGAATGAGGAGCTCCTGTACTTTGTTCTTGTTTTTACCAGCCGGAACTGTCTGTCGTGGCTTCGTCGCAGGCTAGGGGGAAGATGAACGAGTTTCTGTTTGATTCCGGAGCAGTGAACCAGCCCATTTTTTGTCTTGTACAACATGGTGAGCCTGGATAGTCGTCGTCGTTCTTCCAATGTTGACCAGCCTAGTGTTTCTAGCGTGCTGCCAAGACTAGAGTTATTCCTGTAGCCTTTCAGGACAAAGCTGGACCGCCTCCAACCTGTCGATGCTTTTCTGGGTAAATGGGTCCCAGACTGTAGAAGCGTACTCTATAATAGGCCGGACGAAGGCTTTATAGGCTTTTTCTTTCACACTTGAGTTGCCGATCTTCAGATTGCGCCTTAGGAACCCCAGGGTCTTGTTTGAACGGTTGCACACACTGTTAATGTGCTCGTCCCAGCGGACCTCTCTTTGAATGGTAAAACCGAGGTACTTTACGGAGGAAACTGGCTCAAGGCTATGGCCATTCAGTTCGTAAGAGTGGTTTAGAGGGAGTCTGCTTCTGGAGACTGACAGGGTCTGGCACTTGACGGGATGAAAATCCTTGTCCCAGCTCATCTCCCACTCAGCTAACCGATTGAGATCCTGTTGTAGCTGGTCCTGGTCAGATCTGTTGGCGATCGTCTTATACACCGCTGTGTCATCTGCGAACAGTCTTGCTTGTAATGTCAGTTTCTCGGGCAGGTCATTGACATATGCTAGGAACAAACAAGGGCCTAGCACTGAGCCCTGGGGGACCCCTGACTTAACACCGTCAAAGGAGGGGTTTTTGCCATCTACCACTACTTCCTGGCATCGGTCGCTGAGGAAGATAGAGATCCATGTTTTGGTAGTGCCTTGGATCCCATATCTCTGCAGTTTGTGAAATAGCAAGCTATGGTTGACAAGGTCTAGCGCTTTTGAAAAGTCCAGCACAAGCACATCAGTTTGATTGCTGTTCTCCAAGTTGGTCGTGAATTCTTCAGCAAATTCAAGCAGTTGGGTCTTGCATGATCTGTTGACTCGAAAGCCATGTGAGGGATACAGGGCGGTAGTTGGCAGGGTCGTAATGCTCTCCTTTTTTGTAGATTAGAGTGACATACGCTGTTCTCCAGTCAGTTGGAAGGTTTCCTGGGAATAGCGACGATTGGAAAAGGATTGTTAGTGCATGAGCAATTTCATTGGCCAATTCTTTTAGCACTCGTGGTTTGATGTTGTTAGGACCACATGCCTTGTTGGGGTTAATGGTTTTAAGGAGTTCCAGTACACCCTTCTCTGAAATCTGGATATCTTCCATGGCGGGGTAGGCTGTGCTCATCATTTTGGTCTTCAGAAGGAACTCAACTTCTGAGTACTCTCTATCATCCCCAAAAGACCGACTGGAACTGTTGATTGAGTATGTCCGCCTGTTCTTTGGGTTCAGAAGTCAACTTGCCTTCCCATCTCAGGGGGGGGGGACCCCGATTTTTGTTGACCTTTGATGCTTGACATAGCTCCAGAACCGCTTGTTCTTGGCGGTAGTATCTTCCTCTGAGAAGATGCCGTTCAGGTAGTTAATGTAGGATCTACGCAGCAAGCGTTGGATGGTTCTTCGGAGCCTCAGTACTTCGGCTTTTTGTTCGACCAAGCCATTCTTTTTCATACGTTTGTACTGGCGGTCTCTCCTGTTTTATGAGCCTTTGGATTTCAGCCGTAACCCATGGTTGATTTGTCTTAGGTTTTGAGATCTTGTGTGGTATGAATTTCTTCACTGCATCAGTTATTGTTGTCTTGAATTTCATCCACAGCTCTTCTGTTGTCGCATTACCCTGAGTCTCATGCATGTTTGAACTCAGCTCAGTCATTGCACTTCTCAGGCTGTCCCAGTCTGTCTTTGCATAAATGGAGATTTCTCGCAGAGCCTGTTTCTTTTTTAGCACACAGACTTGAAATTCGCAGTACTGTATGCAGTGGTCTCATATCCCAGGGATGACCTCGACTCTTGGGATGACTGTTAGTGAGGAGTAGGTCAAGAGTGTTTTCCCCTCGCGTGGGTTCTTTAACCATCTTAATTTGGTAGAACTAATTGATGACCTTGAGATTCTATTTCCACTACTATTCTTGCCAGTGAACTACAGGGAATGGACACGTGGAGTAGAAAGGTGGCGTTGAGGGTGTGGTTCACCCAGGGTGGCATTTTTAACTTTCTTTTCAAAACATTCTTTTCTAAACATTCTTTTCTGCACTTTTTTTCGAAGAAGTGTAACGGGCCAGCCAAACGCGAATCCGACTGAGACTGCAGCTTAAGACCATTTGTATGAACAAATCGCTGATCGTGGCTTTTATGTCAGCTGATTCATTTGACATTTCATTCTATAATATAATGAAACACACCGTACTTTGGGCGGCTTTTATACGCTTGGCGTACTGGCTTTTGTATGTTTTTTCTACTGGATTTTGAAAAGAAATATTTTTGCACAAGTGACACGTTGAATGCGTAGGGCGTAATAACTTCAACGATGAAGAAAAAGAAGCTTAAATCTCATTAGTCATCTTAATCTAGAAACTGAGTGAGGTTGCATTTACGTCATCCCTATTCCTAAGACAACTTAGAAATGGTTTGTAATTACTTTGAGTAATGTGATATTCTTCTTAGTTGTAGAGGTATATGTTATTTAGAGCAGAAATTCGTCAGAATTGTAGGCTATGTTATATAAATTCTTTTTATAGTTATTATTTTACTCTTCCTGGAAAGTCTCTATTAACATTGCTCATATAATTTCACTCCTGTACCTCAAGGTGAAACTTGAGGTTATAGTTTGAGCGTATATTGAATTGATAACTTTGTCAAACATGCTAAAAGTGAGATCTACCCATTCAGGAATGATGTCAATGTTTTCTTGTTTCTGTACAGCTTTAATGCTGTTGTACAGTTATTTCTGGGGATTTTTTTCCAGCTTTTTAAAATCCAAAATGTTGGCTTGTATAAACACACAAAAATGCCACGATGGATTATTTATCTTATTTGACTTGTGTCCGAATTCACGAAAACAAGTCTTTGTGCTCGATTTATATAACTTAAACTATTTTTGTTTAATAATTAGGATAATGTCGATGATAGTATAATTAGGTCAGCGATTTATACAAATATTTCAATTTGGTATATTTACACCATTAGGGCTGGGGTAGATGTGGTATGGAAACTTTGCGATAAACTGGTAACTGCTGTGTAAAATCTTGCCTGATCTGGAACGGTTTTTCTGTAGCATGTGAGACGAAAAGGTGTGTTTAAGATATCCTCATCAGCAGTGGATGTTCCGTTTAATCTAAAATCGTTAAACTTGAAGTGACACAGATTTAGATGTGAAGTTTAACAACTTTCATTTATGTCCAGCGATTGCAGCTTATTTCTATATCGATTCACGAATAATAATCTCTCTATCTATATAATTCGCCAGAAGTAGGGCAAACAAGAAGACGACGACGACCACGCAGGCTATATATAGGCTATATATAGATACGCCAGAGCAATCAAGACGCAGGCAAGCCCTCCCCTCCCTTCCCTTGCCTGCCCATCGTTGGTCTCGAGACATGTCCAATGCGGTGGAGATGTTTAACCCTTTTACCAAAAACACAGAAAAAGTACCAGGACAATAAAAGGGTGTATGTTTATTTATCTCAAAGAAGGCCACACATCAATAAATTTTACGAAACTCTGCTGCCTTCAATGTTTAACACTGCGTGTCGGAACGGTGCGTCTTATAAAGTAAACAACGTGTTCACTCTCCCGGTCGTAGAATCGGAGATTCTTAAACCTCGCAAGTTCTTATTTCCATATGTATTAAATGGGATTGTCATGATATGATAAAGTACTCTAGTACACCTCCATCGCTCCATTCACTTTCCTTCATTTCTTCTCTTGCATCCCTCTCCACTAATCCTCGCCGTCATCCCTCTTCTAAATCCCACTCTTCCATCACACTCCTTCCTCCCTCTCTTTCATCCCTCATTTCGATCACTATCCATCATTGCTCTCCACCACCCACACTCCTCATCCCTTTCTTCCACCACCTGCTCCATCCTACTCTTCCATCCCTTTTCTAATTCAACCTTTTCCTCCATCCGCTCTCCTCCACCCATTTCATCCATCCCCTCCACCCTTCTCCTCCACCCGTCTCTCACTCTCAGAACCAATCCCACCACGCTCCTAATCGAACAATATTTATGTTCACCAAAAACCCCCCCCTCCCCCCCCCCCCCCGCTGACACACTTATATTAACCACACTCACCATGTCTTCCTCTGTACCTTATTCATAATATGTCATTATACTACTCTTCCTCATGCGTATTTACCTAACCTCCTATCCAACCCATGTCCATCTGAACCGACCCACCTCGCAGCCACTACCCTTTTCTTAAGACCACTGTCATCTATTCTTCCCTACACTTTTCAAAAGTAAACTGCATAAACCATTCTCTCTGTAACTCAAAACGTTCTCCAACCTCATGTCTTTTCTCCACTGCCACTCTCTATTTCTCTCTCTCTCTCTGTCTATCTCTTCTCTCTCTCTCTCCCACAAAAACACCCACCACCTCTCTCTCTTTATCTCTCTCCTCTCTCTCTTTTTCTCACGAAAACACACACCCACCTCTGTCTGTCTGTCTGTCTCTCTCTCTCTCTATCTCACACACACACACATACGAAAATGTACAGTCCCTCGTACCCAACCATAATATAAATGAATACCATAAACCTTTTAGTCATGTGTATTGCAATTCGAAACATTACACATCTCCTTAAAGAGATACATTCATTTCGATACTAGAAATGTCGTATTAGTGAGAACAGTTGAGCGGCCACCATATCACAACAACATACGGGGTTGCAACCGCTTAGTGTCTTCTACATTCGCTTTGGCTCTCAAATAAAGTATGTCACGCTATTTATTTAATCCCATTTTACCCCCAACATCTCCCAGTCACAAATTTCAGAAACCTCTGCCACCTCTCTCTCTCCCTGTCAGAAATCTCAATACCCCTTCAACTTCCTTCTCTCTGTCACAAATACTTCTTTTACAACAGAAAGATTTAACCACTGTCAACCTCAGGTTCTATTTGTATAATTTTTAAAAAAAATGTGTCAGGTCACACGTGATCTTCACACACCCCCCCCCCCCCCCCCCNCCCCCCCCCCCCCGTGTTACAAACTATTAAAGTTTATTAATCCCCTCCTCAACTCCCAACCCTAAAGTCGTCTCTTTTGCTATTACTCCCTTGCCAAGACTTTTATATCATCAGTATACGCCTGTCAGTTGGTAAGTACCTTTGAAAATACTTAAGACATGTACATTTAGATAATGAAATCCCTTCTATGTTATTGAATGTAATTTTTCAACAGAATGCTTCGTTGCTTTACGGTACACATTTACATTGAACAAATTAATCAATAAATATTAGCACCTATATGGAATGGGAACCTATCTTTGTCTAGGCATTTTTTTTTTGTTTGGTGTGGCTAGAGATTAATGTTGGCTATTTCAATTATGTATTTAATGGCTCTCCTTTTTAAAATGTTATATTCGTGTGTACAAGTTTTAAAAAAAAAAAAAATGTTAATTCAGCGTGCATTTGTGGGTTTTCATCTAGACTCAGTGGTTGCGATTTTTTTTTTTTTTAAATTTTGGCTATTTCAATTATGTATTTAATGGCTCTCCTTTTTAAAATGTTATATTCGTGTGTACAAGTTTTAAAAAAAAAAAAAATGTTAATTCAGCGTGCATTTGTGGGATGTCATCTAGACTCAGTGGTTGCGATTTTTTTTTTTTTTAAATTCAGGTTTTACGTTCTCACCCTTAATGTGACATATGAATTCCATGCAACTATTTTATTGTGTCATTTGACCAAACACCCTGTACAAATCTTAGACCCAGCCCCATCCTGTGGAGATGTTGGTCTTATTGATGATATGAACCATATCAGAGTTAATACTTGTTGATGATAACCTGAACATGTCTCACCTTTACAAACAGCTCTTTGACAGAACCATTTAAACAGTAACGGACTTCTGAAGCATCAAAAATAAACTAATAGAAAACTGAAGTATTCTATTTCCTATAACAGCCGTCTTGATTTTTTTGTCAGTTAAATCAGAGCATACTCTCGTGGTTCTACCACGTATTGGCCCTGGCACGATTCTAAAGGGCATGACATTTAAGAAGGTCGTTTATTCAAGATGACACGCCAATCAGGTAGTTATAAGACATGGGTCTTTATAAACACGATCTGAACTTCCAAAGTATTGGTTTAGTGTTCGTTATTTGACAGTAAACCATACACCCCTTTTGTACACAACGGCTCCAATTCTATCAGACGTGTACAATCGTGTCATTGTCCATTTTCTATTCCCTTTGCAGACAAAAGCTCCATACAGCATGAAGCCAACAGAACAGCGGGTGATATTAAAAGATCGGTAATTCAATATTTTGTTAAATTCCTTGGTAGAAGTCTGAAATCACTTCGTTAATAAATATGAATTATAAAAAAATGATTGCATTCAGCAAATTTTAACTATCAAGATAAATTCTTATTCCATGACATAAACTGTTGCTAATCTAATACAACCAGATGCATCTTAACTGACAGCCAACAGAGTGCACATAGGATAGACACAGGAAATTTCATTCTGTGTCCAAATCGCTTGCTCCTTACGATTTCGTTCACCCAGACATTTCAGATGAAATAACTCCTTCTGATTTACATCTATATATTTGAACATTGAGTTATCACCAAACAAAATTTTGAATGAAAATAGAATTCCTCAAGTATTTCTATATATTGATGTAGCATATTCGAATCAGTTTACTTATGAATTGTAGAGTCACATCAATGACTCCACTAAGTAAATCTATGCAAACGACGAATGACAAACGAATAAAAATAAAAGATATATATATTTTTTTTTTTTTAAAGTTAGAAAAAAATGAGTTTAAAGTAGCAAAGAATTATTTCAAAATTTCTTAATTTTTTTTTTGTTGTTTAAAAGCTATAAAAAAAAACATGAAGTCACGTTTGCTAACTGTTTGCAGCAGTTTGGAAGAGCAACGTTTTGGTACAAACCTTCCTTAGTTACCACAAATAAATGCATGAAACCAAAAAAAACAAAAAAACATGCACAAATAAGGTGATTACAAAAATAATGATACATTGCTCAGTTCCATTTCATATGAAATATTTTACAGTTCAATTTCATATGATAATACATTGTACAGTTTCATTTCATATAATACATTGTACATTTTCATTTCATATGATAAATTGTACAGCTCCATTTCATATTTTTCATTTGGTATTAAATAATGCCCATTTATTTAGCACGGAATCAAAGTTCTTTGAGCTTTCGTGGTCAGTGCACGTCAATAGAGTCTGGGGTGCACTGGGGTGGATTAGTTGCGACGGGGGTAGGTGAGACACAAATAGAGTCCACAAAATAACGCGAACCGGCTTTAAAAACACTCTGAGTTTATGGAGTCCAATTGCGACGCTATTACCGGGTCTCACTGTGCTTGCCATCTTTTCATATTATTTTTTACATTTTAAAACTATAATTAACTGGTCCAACAATGGCAGTGGCAATGCATGAACTTACTACTTAAGTTAGTTGACAAAACATGCATTCAATTAATGCACTTTATAATAATCTGAATTAGTGCTTTTTTATTAAATTTTTTTTAGCTTTATTTTGCGCGTCAATTGAACACAGTGTTACAGCCGTACATACGTAGACAATCATTATTTTCCATCATATATATTTATGTAGAAGACATTAACATATTTTTGTTGCATTTAGCATTCAGCTGTTATTTTTTTCTCCTCGCACATTTTAGAGAACAGTTCAAAATATTGAACTTTGGACTTCCTATCACAAGTCTTATAGTCTCAGCCATTATCTTGATAATTGAACTTTGTAAACAATCCCAGTTGCCTGCCTTCGCTGTAAGTACAGCAGGAGACTTTAAAAAAATAAAAATCAGGAAATTAACTGCCAAGCAAATAGAAAATTATATGTATTAATAATTCGTGCAGCTTTACCCAAGAACGACGATGTGACAATGTTCACAATGGTAAGCTTCAAAAGTTATTGACGGTTCATTTTCTAGAAATTTTAAATCGAACAAAACCTTTTGAACGTTTTGGCGCAGTCAAAAATAGGTTCTATCTAACGTCACGACACAGTGACTTTTGCTTTTTTTTTTTTTATCTCACCTTTTTTTCTATTTCCACGTTTCTTTAGATATAAGTAAGCAATCCTTTTTAATTATACATTTTAGAAAGCAATTTTTTGTGTGCTTTTTCTATAACCACCAATAGTTAAGTTCCTGGAAGCAGAGCTGAACAAAGAGGCGACCGCCCCAGGAAATTTTTCAGAGGAATTGTTCAATTTCTTGTCTATTCGTTTCCTTGCGCATATCAAAACAAGGTTATGTCAGAATTCTTTTTAGATATTTAGGGAAAGATCACCTGAGCATTAGAGAATTCGGCGACTACTGCCACTATTAAAAACGTTTGGTTCAATAAATGTTATTATTGGAAGGAAAGACACACATTCTACCTTGTTGTTGTATCAACAGGAAGATGCACCACCAGGGGGTCCATTTGAAACCTTGTGTCTTGACTGTGTACAACTTTTAAGTGAATCTCAGTACCCGTATTTTAGTGAGCCCCTCCTCAACAATCTACACGTTAAAATCAAAGATGGCCGCAGGCAGTGCTGCTTTAACAACACAGATCAACTCAATACATTAACTACATTGGTGGGTAAGATGTGACGTTTGGAGAGACTAATGTAAATATTACAATTACACTTACACTTACTTACAAATACTAATTTATGTATAAATGAGTAACTTTTTTTTTTTAAGTACAACCTACGTACTTTGAAAATTTTTAATTTTTTTTAACAGCCCTTGAAAAATGAAAGAAAAGGTAAGTCGATCCCAAACGTATTGTATTATATATTAAACAAACACTATATAAAGTTATAAAGAACTAAACATAGTTGATAAACATCAGATGAGTTAGGGAAACGCACTCACTGAGATAAGGAGGTAATGAGAAGGTGAGGCGTGGATTGGCGGAGTGATACCTGGTTTAAAAATAATTTATATATATATATCTTTATCACGGATACTTAGGATCGGGCCGTTCGGGATGAATTCTTTCCATCAGGTCGAGGAATGACAGATATAAAAGTTCTTATGTTCCCCAATCTGTACGAATTTACCGGCGTGCTTCCTCTCAAGTCACACATCTGAATGAGAACTAATAAGTCCCCGATTTTGCTAAGAGATCTCACTGACTGGCTGTTTGAAATAATTTATCATAAATGTCTGTTGTTCAAATTGTTTTATTTTTGTGCTGAAAATGTATAATCCAATGGAAAACATTTCCATTTATTTGGATCAATAAAAGAATCTTATCTTATTTATTTATTTATTTATATACTAATAATTATTCGCCAAAAAATGGCGACTTCACTGCTTGAACTTCCAATCTACTAAAGTTACTTGACAAAACATACATTCAAATAACGCACTTTATAAGAATTCTAAAGAGTGCTAAATTATGTGAATTTAATTTTCGCGCCTATTGAACAAAAGCGTTACAGCCATAAATACAAACCTTGAGAATGATTATTTTTGATGACGAACTGCACCATTTCATTTCCAATTTAATATTTCAATATTTGGTTACACCCATTCCCCTTAATACGCTTATACGTTTTTAGCACCCTATCGTATCTGTAAAGTAAAGCTATTTCCATTGACATCTGAAATCAAGTTCTCAAATTGTAGTGATAACAAATACAACCGAAGGCAAAGGGGGTTCCAAACTCCCGAGTGGATATTACAATATCTACTTTGAATCAATCGGTTTATACATTTCCTTTTCATTACGGAAAGGGTAAATATTAGTTTTGCATATTCGCGAACTTGTCTTTGAACGCACCGAAACAGTGTCTTTCCAACACAAATCTCTGCCAGTACGTCGACCCATTCTTTGTTTGACATTTTCTTTATACATTTGGTTTGGTCTTTTAGAATCGGCGCCCTCAGACACGAAAAAAGTACTCCCAACTCAAACTGTGGCAGCCCACAAGAACTTATTACCAGCCGTTGAGAAAGGTAGTATTTAATGTTTATTGACTCCAGATATCTTACAACTTATACCGGATTTATCTCACAGCAGCGACATTTTAAAGGATATTTACAATAACAAAGATTGTGGAAAGGGCTTATTTTATGCTGTATATAGATCTTAAAAGTGGTATTGTCGTCACGCCTATGAATATACACCAGTGGCGCTAAAGCCCATGCCCTCCCTCTTCCTTCCATTAGGATCGATCCATGGCTCTTAATCTCCATGAGCCCCTTACCGCCAACCCTCCCCCCGGCTGATGCAAATTCTGCTGCAATACATTAATCCATTTCAGTCTTGGTCAACCGGTGAGCTATGTGGTTTCTATCTGGAGAGCCCTTCTCCAATTATATTTGGTATACTCTCAAAGTTAAAGTAAAAAGGCAAAGTGGGCCAAGTTTATATACATCCTGGTCATCGCGACATTTTGAAATGATGCACTATTGATATAGATACTTTCGCATGACTAAGTAGGCAGAATTCATACCTCTATACACAAGCAGTATGGCAAAGTGTTCCCGTAACCAGCTAATTTATCATTGAAAAGTATATAATGTCCCTTTCAAGCGTATTTCTGCACGATGTCGTAATGTATATTTCAACACCTTTTTAGTCACTTTACACAACCATTTTACACAAATCCTCACCCACGTAATACTTTACAACCCATGAATGCATAGTGGTACTTAGGGCGGGAGTGACTCAGAAATGTGTACGAGAGAAATCATTAATAAAATGTATATCCAATACATCTTTACATAACTTATTGCAAACATATTTTTTGTAAAAATTTTGTTTTTTAGATTGAATTATAGTGGTTGATAAAATAATTCATGGTTCAGAGTAGTTAAAAAAATAAAGAAAATAAAATAGTTGAATGGGTACATGTACGCTTACCCATGTACTTACTTTATACTGGTGTACAGATTACAAGTTCCCCGGAGATCATATGTGTCTTGCATTGGACCCAAAGAACCAACCGCATGAATACACAAACGGTGTGACCGTGACCCCACACAGTCTCGTCATCACGTTCTCAGGTAACCGTGCACGATTCAACTAATCGTAAACAAGGTATAGAAACGAAAAATAGGTTGACGTATGTTTGTAAACAACATTTATCAAAAGAAAAGTCTAGGATACAGAAACGG
>CAXITT010000367.1:382326-489866 GCA_964033795.1 Lymnaea stagnalis | reverse complement strand
GGGGGGAGGGGAGGAGCTACATAGCGCTTAAAAATAGAAAAATAATGATTAAAAAATAAAATCTTATGACGACTAACATTAAATGGTAATATTTCATAAAGCATTCTTGCATTGTCTGATGGCAAATTAAAAATATCTAATGACATATTTAAGGTTTAAAAAAAAAAAAAAAAGAAAGGACAAACTAACCAATAAATATGACACTGGTCCCTGGTGCACGTAAACTTGTCCAACGTTAAATTAAACTTTAAAAAATTTGGGTAGCATCGGTCTAGGGCAATAGACTAGTCATTTACAATTCGCCAATGATTTATGATCTGGAAGCATGCTTGGACTTGAATGAAAGAGAAATAGCTAACAGCCATGTGCAGCTACATTATTTTATAAATGAAATACAAAAAAAAAAAAAAAATCGCTTAAATCTTCATCCTAAGTGGTGTACTGAAAATTCACATTTTCATTGCTTTGTCGATTTACTATAATCTTACTCTTATGTATCATTACCTTACTGTGATGTAAAATTCATTTACAATTCGCAAATGATTTATGATCTGGAAGCATGCTGGGACTTGAATGAAAGAGAAAAAGCTAACATCCATGTGCAGCTACATTATTTTATAAATGAAATACAAAAAAAAAAAAAAAAATCGCTTAAATCTTCATCCTAAGTGGTGTACTGAAAATTCACATTTTCATTGCTTTGTCGATTTACTATAATCTTACTCTTATGTATCATTACCTTACTGTGATGTAAAATTTATTTTACTCTGATTTAATGTTGTTTTTTTTACTGTGTTGACTTTTATTCAGAGCCAAGGTTTGACACTGTCACACTGTCGTGTGGTTATAAAATACACCTACCCACATTCTGACTCAACGATAATAGGTTCTGAATCCAAATCTTGTGATTATCCCATCCCTAAACACATATTATCAAAAGGTGGTAATGCAAATCTCAAACAGAACCATAGTTAGGTAAACACCTAGGTCCGCCAAATCACTTTTCATGCATGCGACTGGACTTTTCGATACTTATAAGCGCCATCAACTGTAGTTTACCATTATGGCACAACGTTTCTTTCCGTTTATAAAAAGAATAAGGAATGCAAGAACAAATCTAAATTGTAAAAAATGTCTTACTAAAAGTAGGTATACACCAATGCCAAAGCTATCGCAGTTTATAAATTAAAATGGAGCATGATACTCATTCAAAAGAGGTACTTTAATTACCCCTAAGAAAGAGGCACTATAAAAATCTATCAGATTCACGATAGTTTTTCAAAAGTATCCCATTGAAATTGGAAAGAATCGGCAAAGATGTTGCTTATAAACTTTTAATGTTAGGGACCCCGGGGGTCAAAACTACCTAATCTTTCACATTTTGCAGCAGTGAGTAGTTGAGGTTGAATAACGACCAAACTTTATTTTAACAAAGTATAACATTAAAATCGGTTCATTGAGATACCCCCCCCCCCCCCCCCATTTCAAAAATAATTTGGATATTATCATTTTAAAATCCACATATATTTTTAAAGGGAAAATGAAATGTATTTTTACCAAGTTTGGTCTAGAGCAGGGGTCTCCAAACTACGGCCCGCGGGCCGCATGCGGCCCGCAGAGACCTTTTTGTCTACGGAAAACATACGGAAATGTACGTGTATTCTGCCAAGATCAGACGCCGCTTACGTGGACGTTATGTCTTTACCGAATTAAAATAGAGGCGCGCAGTTGTGCGTGATGTTTTCTAATCGATCATGACTTGGCAAAACCTTATTCGCTGCTTAGTTTTGCTACGTCCGTTCACAGTAAATGAGATGGTATAACGCCATATATATTTGCTGAGCTTTGCAGACATGGGTGAAAACATTGTGACTCAAATAGCGAAAAATGCAAGCAAGTTTCGCCAATTTTTAATTGAAATGGATGAATCGCGTGACAGCTGTTCCACCTCTCAACTGCTTGTGTTCTTTAGAGGTGTGGATGAAGACATAAAAATAACACAAGAGATGGCTTCCCTACATAGCATGTATGACACTGTTACAGGAGAGGATATATTCAATGAGTTGAAAAAAAAACATTTGCGGATTATAACTTGGACTGAACTAACATCAGTGGCCTGACTGTTGATGGAGGAAAGAACATGAGTGGCATAAAGAAAGGCTTGGTTGGATAAGTGAAGCAGATCTGTAATGAGAAACAAAATTCTGCAACCAATGCTCCTGCACTGCATTATTCAGCAGAAAGCTTTGTGTGAAAAATATGTGGACATTAGCATCGTACTGAATCCTGTGGTAAAGAGGGTTAATTTGGTCACATGGGCTCAACCATAGACAGTTCGGAGACACGTTAAAAGATACAGACACAGAATCGCAAGGTTTACCATATTACACAGCAATAAGATGGCTAAGTTGTGAGAACGTTCTGAGCAGAGTATTTAAGTTACGAAAGGAAATAGGTGACTTCCTGGAAAGTAAAGGCAAGCCACAGCCATCAGTGTCTCGTGAAGAGTGGGTATGGAATTTGGTCTTTGCTGCAGACATAACTAGTCATTTAAATTTTCTGAACCTTAAACTACAAGGAGAGGAAAATCTAGTTTCTGATCTATACACCTTTCTAAAGGCGACGAGCAGCACGTTTTGTCCTAAACCGCTACAGGAATACCTCTAGTGTTGGCAGCATGCTAGAAACACTAGGCTGGTCACCATTGGAGAAACGACGACGACAATCCAGGCTCTCCATGATGTACAAGATAAATAATGGGCTGGTCCACTGTTCCAGTATTAAACAGAAACTCGTCCCTCTCCCCCATAGACAGCGACGAGGCCATGACAGGCAATTCAGGCTCATACCAGCAAGAAGCCAGTATAGGAGCTGCTCATTCCTGCCCAAGACAATCAGGGACTGGAACCATCTTTCAAAAGGAACAGTTGAGGCGACAACACTAGACGCATTTGTGTCTATTGCCTCAAGCCTTCAAACCCCTAGTGCATAATTTCCTCATCACCACCAGTAACAGAAACATTGCAAATCCCATCTACATGCATAGGAGCCAAAATGATCAATAAATTGATCGTGGGCCCTTAAGATATAGAAGAAGAAGAAGAAAGGCCTTCAGATCCAAATTCGTCTTGGTTTTTGGAACAAATACATAGGCTAACAACTTGAAACACTTTCAGCAGTGCAAGGTCTTCATGGCTGAAGCAACAGCGGAGTTCCCCACGTCATTTGTTGGCGAGATCATCAAAGACCCCAGCTGCAGTGTCATCAGCGGTTTTCTGACTTGGATTTAAAGGCAGAAGAAGTGAGACTTTTTCAAAACCCATTGGAAGCAGATGTGGCCAGTCTCCCAGATAAACTGCACCCGAGGTCATTGCGTTGCAAGCAAATGACCTCCTTAGGGACAAGTTAAAAGAAGGACCATTGGTTTTTTTAACTAGTTCGCCCAAGGAAGACTTTCCTAATTTCAAAACATTTGCATCAATGTACCTTTTAAACTTTGGAACAACATGCCTGTGTGAACAACATGCCTGTGTGAACAACATGCCTGTGTGAACAACATGCCTGTGTGAACAACATGCCTGTGTGAACAAACATTTTCAAGAACGAAATAAGTGAAGAGAATTTGAGAACAAATTTGTCCGATAATCATCTCAGGTCACTGTTGATGTTAGAGGCATGAAATCTAAATCCAGAAATGTCTGCTGATCACTGCTATTTTGGCATCCAGGAAACAATTTCACCATTCCAACAAATAAAGGTGTTCATGTGTCGTGTATCAATGTGTTATTAAACAATAACTGAATGAAATAATAAAACATCAATAATTAGAAACAACATCCGTGTTTTGATTCTTTTTTATTTGGACCTCGCGTGTGCATGCGGCCCCCGAACTGCTGTTATATAGTTAATGCGGCCCTCGGGCTGAAAAGTTTGGAGACCCCTGATCTAGAGGAAAAAAAATTCACGTAGTTCGCTCATAGCTTTGACTATTATAAGTAACATACATTGTAGTACCTCCTGCACAAATCGAAAACTTTAGTATAAATCTGATTTCGAAACATTTGAGGACAATCATTGAGGGCGTATAGGAACATTACAAACATTACAAGGACATCTTTACGACTAACACGCCGAGTAAATATCTGATGTAATAAAAATATGTTTAGACCAACTTATTGTGTTTGGAAGTTAAAAAGCTATTGCTGAATCTACAACATGTTATAATTTAATTTTGAAAGTGAAATCTAATATGGACTTGAATAGTTCCGTGTGTAACAAACGATACCTGTGAGACATTGCTATCCTCACGAAATGCCCCCACCCACTGAGGGACGTAGTTTTACTAAATGCTGATTTGGGGTCTTGATCTGAAAACCCCTTCAAGAAAAAAACATCCAGGCCTATTACTATTCAATAAAGTTGAAAATTAAAATTAATGACAAACGCACATGACTGTAAACCCTCGTTTGCCCCAAAGCACCCGTTATACACCCCTGATAGCTATGTGATCATTCTAATGTACTATTTTTTGTATAAAGCGCACAGAGAAAAGCTTTATTTATAATACGTACACCAAAATAAAAGCGCATCCAAAACCTTCATTTTTAGATGCGTGAAAGCGCACCGTTCTGGATAAAGGCTTATTCAAAATGCGTACACCAAAAATAACTTCTTGTGAACGTCCATCGAAGCCATTCAATATGAAAATAAATGTATTTTGTTCTCTCTACCCTCTACTTTTTACGAATTTTTAAAATACAGCTTTTGGGATAAGGAGATTGTAATTGAACTTTCCAGGAATCATCTATAGGTCAGGAAAAATGACCATGTCAAATTGGGTTGCGATCTAATGCTTGGTTTTCTTGTGATTGATTGATCGACCCACCTACGATTATAGTCGCAGTGAGCTTTATATTTATAATACATTGAATTCTATGGAGAAATGTGGGACTTGGACAATAAACTAGTGTCTCTTCACCTAACTGATAAAGAAATTCAAAATAAATAGTAGAACAAAATATGTTTAGGTCTGAAAAACCAAGAAACAATTACAGGACGTTTTGGCAAAATGCCTCCTTCCACAGATAATACAAAACAAGACAAAACATAATATTTGAATTGAAAAACTTAAGTGTTGCCAGATCACGGTGTGGCTTTCAAAGTCTCTGTGTAGAAACTAAGAGAAACAAAAATAGAAAATATAAAAATCTTGATATTATGATAACCATAGAGTCAGTGACTCCTCTGATGTCTTGATCAACTCACCTCTCTAAATAACTTAGATAAATAAATGTTTTGAAATTAAAGCTGTACTTGAAAGTTTATTTCATTAATATCAAGACATCATTTATCTTTTCTCCCCAAGGTCTATACTACATCTACTGCAGCGTCTGCTTTCATCAAGATGTCAATGCCGCCAAAATAACCAATGTACGTATGTGAATATTCCTAACTCTAAGTATTCTTAAAATATACAATCATATTGCCAAAACATTCCATTGGTTTTAATAGGTTTAAATACTTATTTTGTGCATAATCGGCTACTCCAACAACTCGGCGACAATAATAAAACGAAGTGTTAAATTTGAAAAGTCATTATGCAAATCACCATCATCATTTCTCTATTAAGTCAACAAAAATCAAATTTGCTATGTTGCGTCAGACATCCACAGTCACTTTAAACAGAGATTAT
The DNA here is from genome assembly GCA_964033795.1 of Lymnaea stagnalis. Lineage (NCBI taxonomy): Eukaryota > Metazoa > Mollusca > Gastropoda > Lymnaeidae > Lymnaea > Lymnaea stagnalis. The sequence continues at coordinate 484,174 of CAXITT010000367.1, read as the reverse complement.
ATACAAACATTCATGTAACAGATACAACGTTCAATAATATTAATAAGCCTCATTCTGGCCTGTGCGGTTGTGTTTTGGTGAATGGCGTTGTTATTTTAGTGACTTGTTCCCTTACACAGTCTGTGGCGTATGTGCATCGCGTTAGCCCCTATAACCCAGGGGGCACTGGAGTGTTATTGAAGTCTGTCCACAATGCATTCCACAAAACTTCAGAAACTACATTCACAGGTAACTAGTTGGCAGCTAAATCTGACGTTTGTGTTTCATTATTGGGAGAGTGCTCGCTTTCTGAGACCCTCTTGCGACTTTTCACCTGTATTCAAAGTTAAAAGTTCAAACATTATTCTCTCATCATAACTTTGGACCCTTAAGATAACCGAGGCCTATTCGACGCCTTGCTTTTTTAATTCCGTCACTGGGCTCATACAAACCACATATCTGCTAGAAGAATGGGGTAGCAAAAAGTAGCATTGATGGCTGCAGACTGAGACAACATAGCTAGTAGAAGAGTGGGGTAGGATACTGATAGCAGAGTGGGGTAGCATAGCTGGTAGAAGAGGGGTGGCACAGCTGTTTGAAGAGTGACGTCATTATCAAAACAAACAAAGGGGATAGAAGTGGTGGTTGGTAAAACTACACACACACATGCCATAAGATAGTAATGATGTAAATTATCTCAGAGAACCATTCGTTACTTCTGATTAAGGTTAAAAACCAACTTGGTAAAACAGTTACCAATATTTCCCTGTTCACTTATTCAGACGACTAGGTAAACATATTTTAAGACCAATTGTTTTTTTTCTTATAGGCGGTATATTTTCACTACGAGAGGGAGACAGACTACAAGTCTGCGTGATAGACTCTGATGGCGTCGACTTCAAAAGTGAATCTACGTACACAGGCTTGTTTCTTTTGACCGGTCACCAAGCAAGGGATGACGCGTTTCCTGATTAACCGTCACCCCCCAGGAAGGGCATGACTTGTCTGGGGGTCAAATGCCATCATGCTGTTTTACCCCGTTAAACCCACATATGAAGCTGATATGGGAATAATATACATTATATTAGCCATACCCCGCTTCTGCGACGTCTTCCGTCGCTTGTAGACACACCCTCGAAGAAATGATGAAATTTTACTACTTAAAGGCGATCAAATAAATAAAATGAATTCCACGAGCGACTCGTAAATAATGGTAAATGGAAAAAAAAAGATGTTTGAAAAGCCTACGGTAATTAAAATCACGTAAAAATAAGTTTGGGAACCGGAGCTAAAAAATTGACAAAATTGGAAAACAAGTAATGCACTTTATAAGAATCTAAGAATCTGAATTAGTGCTTCTCTTCTTCCTCCCCCCCCCCCCAACCCCGAAGCCTAACGACCTTACATATTTATCACGCCCATGAAACAATATTACCATTCTAATGCCTCACCCATTGTACACCGCAGATTTATTTCACCGACTACTTCAGAACGATAAAAGAAAATATTACGCACGAAATGCAATTGCGATATTTTTGTAAGGTTCTAATTTAGCGCATTTATCGGGAATTTGATTTCGTGACATCAGTGTCATCATACTTCCTTCATCTTCCCCTCGAAAACCTGATTTTTGGGTGTTGGAGTTTGGGGTGGGGCTGAAAGTTTGAATAAAAAATGTGTTGTCATCGGCAAAAAGTCTCTGTGCCAAGTTTCAGCTCGATAGGTTAACGGTAGGTGGGTTAATGAGCAGTCGGAAGATTTTGCCAGCCACGAACAATAGCAAAGTCACTATAAAGGATTTTAAAAAGGCGTGCTTGGGAGATAAGTCCACAACTGGAACACAATTGCGCAAGATTCAGTGAATACTATTGATGATTCCCATTGGTCAATTCACTTATCAAGATGGGTTCCCAAATACTTGGTCCCCTATAATGGGAAGCAATTCTTGTAGAGAACACAGTTCACGCCTGTGTCTCACTTGGTATGCAATCATTGGTGCACAAAGCAGTGGGTACGCCAAAGGTAACTTGAACGGTGGACCGTGTATGAAAACAAGTCTAGAGTCTTTCCAAAAGTCAGCCATGACCTAGACTTAGTTTTCTACTTTCGAGTTTTTTTATTTTTTTTATTTTGATATTTCTAAATGAGTGCGAAATGATAATATATATTTACCGAGAACTGCATTCTCTATTCCATCGCTTTAATTTAACGCAAAGAATTTAATATTCCCTTTATTAATTCATTAAGAAAAAATATAAAGCTTAACTAATTTTCGTTCGGCACACCCACTTGATAACTGTTGTGTGTTTAGGGTCATGGCTTAATGTGGAGGTTGTTAGTAAAAACCACTACACGTTACCAAGCATCCAAACATGCACATCGTGTTGTGGGTAAAAAAAGAATGTCGTTTGTTAAAAAAAAAATTAATTATTGTTATTACTTATTAGAGACATTTCCATTTACCTAATTAATCTGAGAAGAAAAGAAAGATTTTCAAGTTAAAATTTGACTTGAATTGACATTTTTAGACAAACTAAAAATGTGTTTTTCCTATTTTCAACGAATTTATGTTTCCTAAAAACACAGAAAAACAGACACACAGACACAAAACTATCGCTTTAGTTTAAATTTTCAAGATTTTATGCTTTAAACAAAAAGTTAAGGAAATACTTTTTAAAACTTAATATCTGAGTTTTGTACTTGTGTCCAGTGGGCTGTGTATTCTGTACCTCGTAGAAAAGGTGAAGATTTATATGTGGACGGCATGAGTGAAGCATTTGACCCCCAGGTTTTGTCATGCTTTTTCATTGTCCCAACAGTGACAAAATGTATTATAACATTATCAGAACTATTGTTTTAAACAATAAGGATAACATATGATGGTAAATGTGATAAAGCCAGGAGGGCAGGGAATATGTGTTTTGGCTTACAAGCTGTGTGGGTTTTTTTTCAAACTTGGACATATCTTTGTACTTTAAACATTATTTATTTGTTTTAATCGAGGGATAAACGTTATATTTACAGTGAAATGACTACAGAAATATTTTTTTGTATAAATCATAGTATTACGTTTGTTAAGGTAAAATGGCATTATCTTATTAAGCTGGATATTTTTTTTAAAGAATCGATGTTGTGCATGCTGGCTTAAATAATAAAAATTATAATATATATGTTTAAAGTAATGAATTTTTATTTTAAAAAAAAACAATTAGGTCAACAAACAAGCACAGAGCAAGTCTTTTGAATCTCACTTTTTAAAATATTTCTTGAGAATATTGTGAAATTTAAGAAACATCACACGATTCGTTTATAATTTTGACCTTAATCTATTTTTTTTAAATTTTATTTTGTTGGTAGGAATACTGTTAATTTTTTAATTTTTTTTTTAATAGTCATATAAGACTATTTGCTGGTTCGCGAATGTGTGACATCATTATCCAGTTTGATTATTTTATTGGAATTAATAGATAAATGTCTGTGGACCACACAAATGTTTCTTAGCAGACCTAATGTACAAAAGTTTGCGTAGGTAGGATTAGTGCTACTTGGAGCCGGCAAAGATATCTGACACCCCGTAAGCAAACATCTGTTAGTCAAAAATGGCACATATATATATATATAAGTATATACATATAAGTGCTGACGAGGGAGACCGCCTAAATCTTCCTACACAATTGCGACTGCTGTCCTGGTTGAAATAATAATTCAGTGTACATTATAAAAAAATTAAATTTGGTCTAAGAAAATTGAATCTCCTCTAATCAGTGCCAGATTTGGTTTGTTTGTTTGTTTTTGTTCTTTTTTTCGCACAGTTTACTAAGCCATTTATGTTCAACCTCGATATTAAAGTGTAAAAAAGAAAATCATTATTCCCGAAAGTCAGAGAGATGGATTGGAGCTCGGTTAAATAAAGTCTACTCCACGAGCCTGGAAGGAGAGATATAAATTAAAGGACTGCTTTCAAGCTTAGTAAATGAATGAAATAGCAAAATGAGGTCTGTGGAAGCTTGAAATAAGATAACGGGACAAAAAACAAGGAAGTTTCGGCATAAAGCCTTCCTCAGCCAACAGTAGAAATGAAAATATAACAAAGAACAGAGCACAGTAGACAACTCAAGAAGTATCCATTCGTGTAACCGGAAGTGGGAACACTTTTATTATATTATTCTATTATTATATATATATATATATATATATATATATATATATATTCCGTTATGTAACACATGATATTTACCCCACCCCCTATCACAAAGTGTCAAACTTAAAATATAACAAAGAACAGAGCACAGTAGACAAATCAAGAAATATCTATTCGTGTAACCAGAAGTGTGAACACTTTTATTTTATTTTTCTATTATTATATATATATATATATATATATATATATATATATATAATCCGTTACGTAACACATGATATTTACCCCACCCCCTATCACAAAGTGTCAAACTGTTTAAAACATTCCACCGTCCCCACTTTAGCCACTTACTTAATGGACGGCCCTTTCAGTGTTACTGGGCTACCACGGCTAAATATGTCATCAGTATGTCCACATAACTTCAGTTGGTAAGTACCTATGTGACATGTATAAATAATATAAGAAATACCATCCTCTGTTGTTGATTTCATTCTTTGAACAGAGTGCTTCATTACCTTATGGTACAAGTTTACATGCAACAAATTAATCAATCAATATTAGCAACTATATATAATGGGATATAAAACCTATAATATATCTTTGTGTAGCTTTTTGCACAAACAATGTCGTTAGGGTGTTAGCTAATAAAAATACTTTTGTTTCACTGTCGAGTGAACGCTTGGGCTTGAGGGTGGGGGGGGGGGGGCTTGCTAGTTATATGTAACTTACGTATATCTAAATATTTGCCCTCAATTTTTAAATTTTTTTGTAAATAAAATATTTTAATTCATATCTTTGTGTAGCTTTTTGCACAAACAATGTCGTTAGGGTGTTAGCTAATAAAAATACTTTTGTTTCACTGTCGAGTGAACGCTTGGGCTTGAGGGTGGGGGGGGGGGGCTTGCTAGTTATATGTAACTTACGTATATCTAAATATATGCTCTCAATTTTTAAATGTTTTTGTAAATAAAATATTTTAATTCAATGTCTCAAGGTTTGGGATTTCATTTCAGGCTTTACATATGCCTAAAAAAATATAAGCCTCAATATGATATGTTCCTCAAATATATCCGCCAAGATGTGATGAGTCAATTCAATGCGACACTTTAATTGCAGTAGCCGAGAAAAATTTCACAGAAATTGTGTCCTTGACCACCATATGTATAGCCAATACGCTGGACAAATCTTATATTCACCCACATGCTAGTAGGATGTAGGTCTTATTGATGATGTGAGCTATATCAGAGTTAATACTTATTGGGGATCACTTCAACTCTCATCAGATTTACATCACATCTTTTACAGATCCATTTACACAGTAAGGGACTTCTGTACAACCAAGTAGTAAACTATATTATACTAGATTTAGCCCGCCAAACATTGGCGAAAGCAATGCGTGAACTTCCCATCTATTAAAGTTACTTGATAAAAACGTGAACTAAAGTTATGCACATCTAAGAATGCCAATTTTGCTACACCCCCCCCCCCACCTTTTTCATGATACGTCACTGCAAACTTTATATTTCACGCCCATGAACTATATAAATATAGCCAACCCGCAGCTTAGCATACGCCGTGAGCTTAGCTGGCAACCGATGCTGGTGCAGGAGGGGGGGATGCAGTAGCTCCACCGCATGTCTCGAGATCAACGATGGGCAGGCAAGGGAAAGGAAGGGGAGGGTTTGCCGGGATCTTGCTTGCTCTGGCGTATCTATATGTAGCCTGCGTGGTCGTCTTCCTGTTTGCCCTACTTCTGGCGAATTATATATTTAGATTATTTTCAAAAATAGTTGTGTTGTCTTTTCGGTTGAATTCAGAGCATACACTACTGGATTCTCAACGCACAGACCTTGGCCCGAGCCTAACGGATATGACATATAAGAGGGTAGACTATTTTAATATATCGCGCTAAGCAGGTAGTGAATAAGTCATGGGTCGTTAAAAACACGATCTGCAATTCTACAGCCTTGGCACAGAGTTCGTTATTTGAACAGTTAACTCCCACACACCTTTTATACACGGCGATTGTCATTCTAGCACAAGTGTACAATGTTGTCATTGTCCCCCATTCTATGTCTCCCTTTGTAGACAAAGGCGCCATACACTATAAAGCCAACATAACGTGGCTGATATAAGAACATCGGTAATTGAATAAATTGGTAAACTCTTTAGCAGAAGTCTGAAATCACTTCGTCAATAAATAAGGATTCTACAAGTATTTGCATTTAGCAAATTAAAAAAAACCATTATAAATTCTTATTCCATGACATAAACCAATACATTCTTATGCATCTTAACTAACCCTGACACAGAATACAGATAGAATAGATATAGGAAATTTCCTTCTGTTTCCACGTCACTTGCATGATACGATTTGTTTCACTCGGAAATTTTACCCGAAATAACTCCTTCTGATTTACATCTTTTTTTTCAAAAATGATTTATCAACAAACAACGGGTTGAATGAAAATAGCATTCTAGAAATGTTTCAGATATACGTGAATGTAGCATATTCAAATCAGTTTACTAATGAATTGTGGCTTAAAATCAACGACTCTACTGAGTAGATCTATGCTGATGATGAATCACATCAAAGAATGAACATAAAATATAATATATTTTTAAAAATTTTTAGAAAAAAAAAGATTTTATAGTTTCAAACTATTTCAAAATTTCTTTGAAAAGCCATTTGGCAAAATAAAAATTCACCAAAAAAAAATTTTAAAAGCTTATGACTGTGGGGTAACTTTTACATCTTTAGCAGTAGTTTTGAAGAACAAAGTCTTGGTACCAAATTTCCTCAGTTAAACAAATAAATGCTTAAGCAAAAACAGCCCCGATTTGTGCACTTAGAGTTAGCTCATGTATTTGTATTAAGTTGAATATTTTATCTTTGATTTGCTCAGCATTTTTGATATACTCTATTACTCAAATGTATATTATACAAATTATCTCAACTGCATCGTGTGATGGCTAATGAGCTATACAGAACAGTATTTTTTATAGTGCCGAAATGCCCAGTGAACTTACGCAATATCTCTGGTTTAATTGACAGCTTTACCTATAGTATCTTCCTATTTTTTTAAAAAGTAATTACCTTAATTATATTAATTTGCCATCCATCCCACTTTTGTGGACGTCGAGGAATTCTTGCTGGAAGTATTGCAAGTTTTTTATATGCAATACCAGATGTTTCTAAACAACAGACCCTATCATTTAGCTTGGGGAATAGATGAAATAAGTCATAAAATCAGAGCAGGGTTTGTCAGAACACCATTAAGGTTATGTCAGACTGTCTTCATAACGTCTGTCCTGATTTTCTTGTCAAGTTTAGTTCCACTATAGCTTTAACTAACGCCCCGTGAAAAGCCTTTAGCTCCGAATTAAAGTTTGATGCTGCAGTCCTACAGGGCCCCGATAGTTCTTCCTTTGGTGGCCCACTACCATTTTACGAGCCAGGCATTATAACAACACTAGATAAGTTGATAATATCCAACCTAGAATTGTGAAGAAATTTCATAATTTTTTAAAAGCTATATCTATGGCATTTTTTAAAATAGATTTTAATATGAAAACTTTAAAAATTAACTTTATTATTTATCTGACTGATTTTTATAGCCATCCACCCCCTCCCCCAAGCTCAGACAAATCTTATTCGGTACAATTATAGGATGAACCCTAGCAGGGCCCGCCTCTTTCAGCTTAATTGTATTATAGTCATTGAAGTGCTTTAAGTTATATAATTTTTATTATTCGTAAAATAGTTGCTTAGAAAAGATCTTTTAAAGCGTTTTGATGAGGATCTCACTTTTGATCTATCGACAAACAGGATCCCATCGGAGAAGAGGATCGCATCGGGAAACTGGATCCCAAGGAGAACGGGGCCATAATGGAATACACCTTAATAACGGGATTCCGCCTAAAAATTGGATCCCACCGGGATCAGGAACCCATTGGGAAACGGAATCCCAACTGGAACGGGAACGGGTCGGTATCACTCAGGATACCGTGATACCATCAGAAAACCGGATCCCATCGGGAAGCGGGATCTGATTGAAATTCCTCTGGAATTGGAATCACATCGAGGAACGAATGGTTTACCAAAGTTAGTATAAATGTGTTTTTATAGAACAATTTTTTTTTTACATGGTGCTTAATTTCAATGAAAATTAAAAGGTTGTAGACGTTTTTATTTTCCGAATGCAATCTCGGGAAACGCCGGGTTTATCAGCTAGTATTAAATACAAATTACTGGTACACCTCTGGTGTCGTTAGTAAATATGAATAAAATAATTAACCTTAACGCGAGTGAATTTTTTTTTTTTTTTTGCTTTTTATATTGAAGCAAGCTTTCAAGAAACTTTTATTAAACATATATTATTCCAATTTATTTTCTCACAACAAAAGTAATGTTTAAATATGAATAAAATAATTAACCTTAACGCGAGTGAATTTTTTTTTTTTTTTTGCTTTGTATATTGAAGCAAGCTTTCAAGAAACTTTTATTAAACATATATTATTCCAATTTATTGTCTCACAACAAAAGTAATGTTTCGATCTCTGAGCGCCCTACTGTGTAGAGCTATTTCTGTGCTAAATGAAGCCCATTCTATTTAGTTATATTTAGTTCTCCTCCAAATAATTTGATTGATCTTTTCAGCGTATCAAGCGATAGAAATAATTCAGTCATAGTGTTTTTTTTTTTAACATTACATTACGGAGACGTATTTAATTTGCGCAATGTCTTGTAGTCTTATCTTTCTCGAGTAAATTCACCCCATTGGGTGACTGGGTGGTTGAGGGCAGTAAACTGGATCTAACCTAAACCCACCACAGACCAAGTCAATCTACAACAACACCAGCTCCCCGGGTGGATAATTTAAACTTGAGTGGCAACTTATCTAAGAGAAGGAAACAAATTCGAAACCCGGATACAGCCTTAAAACTTTCACGTAACTGCCGCTCAGGTGTAGCAATCCCTTTAGAGGACTACGCATGGGGTCAAGGAGAGATTATAATATATATTCACCACACCGCTATTCACAACATCATTCAACTAAGTGGTAGGTAAGTAAACGATTTAAACTTTCATGATGCATACCGGAGGGTGCTGGATATGAAAATGGATGTGGCTTCTGCCTGATCTGCTTAGTTGTCCAGTATTGCATAATGCTCTATAAGTTAATACCCAAGAGCATAAATTAAAAAAAAGAATTAATTGCTTATAAATATTAACATAATTATATTAAACTTGAAATATGTTACATTTTAACACTCCTCTAATTGAGAATAATCTTTGTCTGGTCAAATCCTTTATAATGACGTTGTTGGTTTTTTTTTCCATTTAAAGCACAACAATAAAAACATGTCAAATATATCTATTAATTTCCCTAACAATGACTTTACTTAAAATATTTAAAGGCATGAAAATGTAAATTAAGTGTAAAATCTTTCATCTCTTTAGTTTTAGGTTTAATCTATTTAAAATCATTATAACATGTTTACAACTTAGCTACAAAAAAGTAGGTCACCTCACAGGTGTCCGGAACTTTTAACACCGATGTCGCGACCTTTAAGACTTCCAGGTTTCCATAGTCTTTGTCGGTCCAGGCCCGTTAAGATTTCCTGCTAGTTCCTGAGAGTTTTCCACAAGCTTTGTGGGTCCAGGCTATCACAGGCCTGTTTAGACTTCCAAATTCAATTATTTATTTTTTTGTTCATAATAAAACTGATTGAATCTCAATCAATTACTCAAAAAAAAAAAGAATAGTTATTTTGTGTTAATACAGAATCTTCTCTAATATTAACCAACACCCCCTCCCCACTCTTTTCTCCTATCTCAGAGACTATTTGCACCCAATCAACCTTAAAATTTCCAATTACCCTTTTGTGAAGTACACAGTTTGGAATCATTGAGTTTGGCTAATTATTCAGTGTAAAGTGCATGCACTAAAAATGAATTTATTATGTCAAATCAAGGTAGACTTAACCAAAATCCCCAACTCTTCGTAAATTGATTGCATTTGAATACCAATTGTTATAAAGTTAATTGTAAAGACAAAGTTGCCCTTCATTAACTCTTTGGAAAGTTAAAACAACCCCATCATTAGCACTACGAGAGCATACACGATTGACAGAGCATGTACACACTGCGTTGGAAAGACGCAGAAGTAAAAAAAAAATAATGGTGTTGTAAAGTTTCGTCAACTCTGCCGCTACGACTAGACAACGACATCAACAAAAGGAAATAATTTCAGCGATAATTTGTTTCGGTGAAGTTAGAACAGGAGACCCTTGGCTCGCGGACCTCACCCTTGGCTAACGGACCTCACCCTTGGCTCGCGGACCTCACCCTTGGCTCGCGGACCTCACACTTGGCTCGCGGACCTCACACTTGGCTCGCGGACCTCACACTTGGCTCGCGGACTTCACCCTTGGCTCGCGGACCTCACCCTTGGCTCGCGGACCTCACACTTGGCTCGCAGATCTCACACTTGGCTCGCGGACTTCACCCTTGGCTGGCGGACCTCACACTTGGCTCGCGGACGTCACCCTTGGCTCTATAGATTTGCTAGTGTGCAAAACAGATTGCACGTCTGCCGAATGTACGATTATCACTTGTTACGGATCACTAGGGCGAATTCTATTATGATTTATTATAATTATCATTCAGTACACATATTATGTTTCGATCTATGAGCGCCCACCCGTGTAGCACTATTAATGTGCTAATTAAAAACAAAGAGAGCATAAATAAACTAAATTATATAATTGGTTTCATATTTTATGTACAGCTAAATGGCAGACCTAGGCTTAGAGAGATAGATGATATGGAGAAAAAAAGTCCACAGCTGCTGGGTATTCAAGCATGTAAAATAAAAGCATAATTAGGTCCGAGGTGAAGGAATTGTTAAAGGGGCTGTAGCACCACAGGGATGTTCGATATAACATAAAAAGTGCATAAAATATATGGTTTCATTTTGATCTGTTCATCTCTCCCAAATTATAAATCTTACATTCACTCCCCTCCACCACTCCATTCTCCTCTCCAACCTCTTCTTCACCCCTCCTCCAAAATTTTTTGTTGTTGAGATATAGCCTTAAACAGTTCATTTTTTATGTTTATTTATAGCATGCTTAATGTAAAACTCAACAGATTGACCACGTTATTTTGAAAAATGAGCACATCTTTGAGCAGTGTGCCGGCTCAAACAGGGTAAATACATGCACATTTTGTAGAGATTAGTAAATACTTAAATTTTATTTTTAAATATAGGTTACAATTTGACCATCTATGATATATACGATTTTTACCAGCACAATAACTTTTAAAAAAAAAACCGTTCAATTTCTTATTCTATAGTGAACATTTTCTTTATTTTTACTGCAAGCGTCAGAGTAGCTGACTTTTTTGTATAGCTCATAGACAGACTTGAACTCTAACACTGTTATTAGTATCCTTTCGGGTTGAAAGGTCTCCAAGTTTTTCTTTTATTATATTATAAAGTTAGAAAATCAATTTTTTTTGTACGTACTTGAGTCATTTGTTTGAGTTATTTAGTGTTATAATAACTATGTACAATTATTATAATTATTGTTCGGTATTTTATTCCTCACTTATTGTAGAAAGTACCTGGAGAACTGGAAACTAAACTTGGGAATTTCCATTGCCAGTCTTACACTCTCGACCGTTGTTTTGATTCTAGTACTTGTTAAACAATCCTACCCACCGCTAAACACGGTAAGGACGAAACATTTTTGTTTATGTTTATGAATTCAAAAGTATGTAACCGTCTCAAAGGTGTATCGATTAATAACAAGCACAGGTAGGCTTAAGAATGGGGATGTGGGTTTTTTTCACTGTGTTAAACGTCAGGCGTATTGAAGGTTTTTTCATTGATTTCAGTCTTGAAAAGATTTTTTATCTGTCAGCAAGTCTCCATGTCATGAAGCTTTTTATAGAAATCTAATTTGTTTATGTCCTAATAAAGTATAATTAATTACCACTATAGGGATGCGATCAACCTATAAGTATAATTTTTTTGCCCTTGTTACCCTGCTATTTCTATGAGCCCTCTTCAGCCAACTCTTAAAATTTACAGCAAGCTAAAGACCTGTTCTGAATTTTAGCTTAGCGTGTCACGTGTTCAAAGGAAACGTAGTCCTGGTATATATTTCTTATCTTAAAAAAATATAGAAACTATTTTGAAAACTGGTGGTCATTGGACGATTCGGGACGGGGTACGCATTCAAAAGCCTTGTATAAGAAAAGAATACTAATCCATAGTGGTGTTGTGTTAACAGTTAGAGGAAGCCACACGGAATCCCAGCACATTGGAACCCGTGTGTCTGGACTGTGTACAGGTGGTGACATATTCTCAACCTCCGTATCTTACGGAAACCCTTTTTAATCAACTGCGGATACATATCAAAGATGGCCACAAGCAGTGCTGTTTTAATAGCACAGATCTCATAAGAATATTGGTTGAGTTGGTGAGTATGATTTGCTTCTTGTGGATTTAAAAGAACACAACAATTTTTTAACATATAAAATAAAACAAAAATTGTTTAATATTATTTTAACCAAGTGATTTGTTTTATCATTTCCCCTAGGTGGCTAAGAATAAAGATAGAGGTAAGTTGAGTTCAACGTGGCTTTTTTTATAGTATTGAAATAGTAAATATATCTATAAATGATAATTTGATATGAAGTCTATAAAATAAAGATAGCGGGATAAGAGACTATCAATTAAAACAGTATTTATCATTTGTAATGTTACATTTTATGGCTTATATATAATCTTATTACCTAATAAAAATATATATTTCGGTTTAAATTTTTTGGATTTCAGTAAAGTAAAATTAAAATATTTGACGACCGCGATGATTTTTTTTTTAAATGGCTTTCTTCTATGCAATTAGATATATAGATATAGATAAAGATATAGATTAATGTACAATTCACGTTCACAGGGGCTGAAAAAGCTTTCCCAACTCAAACAGTGTCATCCCACAAGAATTTGTTTCAAGCCTCGGAAAAGGGTAGGGTGGCGTGGGGCGTATGCCCCCTTGAATTTGAAGGTTTTATTTAAATTGCTATTTACTATGACGCGTCCAGTAATGAACAACTTAAGCCGACAAGGTTTTGCCCCCCCCCCCACCCCACACTCTGAAAAAACCTGAAAGGACGGCCCTGGATTTACAAAACAAGAGTTGTATGCATTTAGATGTTGTTGTTTTTTTTTTACATCAATAACTTTTAATTTAAGAGTTTTAACAAAGAGTAAGTCCTAACGGAAAATTCCAGAAAACCATATGTTTGTGTCTTTGTGTGTATCTGGGTGTGTGTAGGAGTGTGTGTTTCTGTCTGCGTCTGTGTATGTGTGTGTGTCTGTATCTCTATGTGTGTGTGTCTCTGTGTGTATGCGTGTCTGTATAAGAGACCGACCGAATTTCGGTTTCGGCGCCGAAAGTGGCAATTTTATCACTTTCGGCCAAGTTTCGGTTTCGGCCGAAACTGAAAGTTAACTTTCGGCTTAATTTTGGTTTCGACTGAAAGAGAAAAGTTAACTTTCGGTCTTTTTCGGTTTCGACCAAAATTGACTTAGAGTTTCGGCCATCCGGCCGAAAGTGACTGAGGTTTTTCGTCATCTAATAGTCAGCGAAAGCGATATTTAACAACAAAATAAGTGACATTTAAGAACAAATTAAACGATCTTTAAAACAAACTAAGCGATCTTTAAGAACAATCTAAGCGATCTTTAATTAAAAAAAACTAAACGATCTTAAAGAACAAACTAAGCGATTTTTTGAGAACGAACTAAAGGATCTTTAAGAACAAAACAAATGATCTTTAATAGTAAACTAAATAATTTATAAGAATAAATTAAGGGATATTTAACAGAAAACTAATTGTTCTTTAGGAACAAACTAAAAGATCTTTATGAACAAGCTAATCGATCTTAAGGAACAAAATAAATTATCTATAAGAACAAACTAAGCGACCATTATGAAAAAGCTAAGAGATCTTCAACAACAAATATACGATCTTTAAGAACAAACTAAACGATTTTTAATAAAAAACTAAAAGATCTATCAAAACAAACTAAAAGATCTTTAAGAACAAAATGAATGATCTTTAAGAACAAATAAGCAATATTTAAGAACAAAATGAATGATCTTTAAGAACAACTAAGCAATATTTAAGAACAAAATCGATGATCTTTATGAACAAACTGAACGATCTTTAATAACACAAACTAAGCGATCTTTAAGTGAAACTTCGCTATCTTTTTTGAACAAACTAAATGATCTTTAAACAAAAACTAAGCGATCTTAAAGAAAAAACTAAGTGATTTTAAAAAACAAAATCAACGATTTTTAACAACAAACTAAGCGATCTTCATGAACAAACTAACCGATCTTTACAACAAATAAAGCGATTATTAACAAAAAACTAAACGATCTTTAACAACAAGATGTTATATTGGATGTGTATTTATTAATATTCAAGATTATCTCATTTTTTTATAAAAAGAATGTAAATATTTATACTTCCCCCATCAATTTCGATGTATGCAGAATGTATGCGGGAACGAATTTCAAAATATCTAAATAATTCATTTTCGGTTTCGGCTTCGGCCGAAAGTCATTTTTAACTTTCGGCCTTTTTTCGGTTTCGGAAAATAGGCTTCAGCCGAAACCAGAAAATCACTTTCGGTCGGTCTCTAGTCTATGTTTGTGTATATATGTGTGTGAGTGTGTATGTGTGCGTGCGTGTTTGAGCGCGCGCGCGTGTGTGTGTGTGCTTGCAAAGGCTTAAGACTAATATCATATTAGTCATATTAGATTTATTTGAATGAAATGCTGTGACCTAGTTTCTGGTGCAACTTTTAAATTTTATGAAATGAGTTTAAATTATAGAAAACCACAAGTTTCTACAATAATTTATTTAAGGTATGTTGTATTATTAAGCAAAAAATGGGAATTTATGCGGACAGTTAAATATGTAGACCAAAGAATTATTTCAAATATGTTTCGTATGGAAAATATTTTCAATGTTCTTTTATATTAAATGGAAAGAGACAGACCAATCACTATCAAATCCAAATTAAAGCTGTTATCGTTTTCGTTATCAGATTCCATGTTCCTTGGGAACACCAGCAACCTAAATTTCGCTGTAAACAATCTACCGAATGAATGCTCCCATGGTTTGACCGTGACCCAGAACAGTCTTATCATCAAGTTCTCTGGTAAGAAGAGCGGTTTCAATCTTTAAGGAGGTTGGCAGCCCAGAGACTTCAGTAAATTAAAAGACACAACAAAAAACACCAAAAATTGTTGAGTCGTTTACGTCAACTCAATGTGGAGATGAAAAGTCATGGATACTTAGGAATGGAAGGATGTGGGAGGAGCAGGATAGTTCCTTCAACGCTGTAGTGCCACTGATGATGATCATGACAGTTAACCTTAAGTATATTATAATTATGTTATT
Organism: Lymnaea stagnalis; assembly: GCA_964033795.1. Lineage (NCBI taxonomy): Eukaryota > Metazoa > Mollusca > Gastropoda > Lymnaeidae > Lymnaea > Lymnaea stagnalis. The sequence continues at coordinate 468,560 of CAXITT010000367.1, read as the reverse complement.
ATTACACCGAACTTACTCTGCTTCAACGATATTCATATAAAGATGGAAATTTTCATTTTCTTTCTTCAAGGTCATTATTACATCTACTGCAGCATTCGCTTTCGCCAAACTGATATTAACTCGCCAACAAAAAGTGTAAGTATTTGTAGAGGTGATTGATTTCTTACACCTCCTCTTAAAATATCCCACATTCATAGAACATAATAAACCTAATAATTGTTGAATATAAATGTTATAATAATGTAATATACCAAGATCTTTTGACAACATGAAAATCGGGGATAAAATAAAGATCCAAAATTAAACAAATCAATATTTTTTTAATAAATTTATTGAACTTGAAATAAAGATCTAATATAACAACAGCCGCGTTAACATTATTTCATTGAGAAGGTACCAACATCTTGTCTCCGTGACCAATAGTGATTTGTGAAAATATAACGATTACGTGTCTTCTTGCCTAATTGCGTCTCTTTTCAAATATGACAGTCTCGCAAAGTTCATTTTCTTTAATTAAAAATTTAGCAAAACAATTTTGATAACTGTGTCTTTTTTTCAGTACGCGTCATTTTTACACAGGATAAATTCTGGAGAACCTGAAAGAACTGGAGTGCTTCTGAAATCTGTCATCACGGGATTAAAGAGCTCTAAGGACACTACATTCATGGGTCAGCAGACATCTCTTTAACTATTGAGTAGTGAATATTAATTATCGGAAATACAAGTTTAATTCTTAAAAGTTTCTAAGGATTTGTTTGTTTCTTTTTTCTTTTTTTAAAAAGCAAACACTTATACTTTGTAAGACTCAGATGGTACTGTTTAAATTATAAAGTTACAAAACGTCAGAGCATCATGGTCTTCAAGGTATAACTGTGGATAGAAGACGTATCTTCTTCTTCTTCTATATCTTAAGGGCCCACGATCAATTTATTGATCATTTTGGCTCCTATGCATGTAGATGGGATTTGCAATGTTTCTGTTACTGGTGGTGATGAGGAAATTATGCACTAGGGGTTTGAAGGCTTGAGGCAATAGACACAAATGTGTCTAGTGTTGTCGTATTATTCTCTTTATAAATATTATCAAACAATTTGCCTCGTATTTCTATAAAGAAAAAAAAAAATCTTAATGGCTAAATTGACTTCACTATTTTTGCAGGTGGTGTCTTCTTCTTAAGAGAACATGACATAATACAAGTCGTTGTGACCGATTCAGACAGCGTCGACTACAAAAGTGAGTCTACGTTCATAGGATTGTTTCTACTGGCCAGTCGCCGAACATTGATGCCTGGTTGAAATTGACTTAAACAACCGGGCTTGTCTTGTCCAGGGGGTCACATTCGCCTAAAGCTGTTTAGCTTCAGAGTATTTTAATTTACAAGTTCAATAGCAGATTTCAGTGCGCCTTTTACTATAATTCGATGATACAAAATAAGAAATATCTTTTTTTTAAAATGATAACATAAATTTCAAAAAGAATGCAAATTGATTACAAATAATCTTTACAGAGATTATTTTAATCTGTAATATAATATAATCGTTAAAGATAGCTATCTACCGGAACAATGTTGCAAGACTATTTCAACTTCTAAATAAAATTATTTAAAATAGAAATTGAAGTAATTTGTTGCTTGTTTTTTTTTTGGTTTTTTGTTGTTGTTGTTGTTATTGTTTTTAAATACTATTGCTTTAAGTGGTACAGCTTTTATTTTTGAAATAAAAATGCTTAAAAACACGTTAACTACAAAAGAATATTATTTAAGCTATGAATTAAAAGAAAATGTTTTGCATTTCGATTTATCCAGTAGATCAATTAAAATTGTTGTAAACGACAAAAAGGATATTGACTAATATTATCTTTTAGATGAGTGTTTCCTTTAAAAAAAAAGGTATAAGCGAAAACTTGTGATCAAATTGTTGTTGTGTTTGTTATAAATGATTAAACAAATGTTAAAGTAATTGTTCCAGATTAGCAAATGGCTTCTTCTCTTTACGATCTTCACTTTACGGCCGATAGATATCTTTAATGGGGTAAGGGGAATAAATTTAGTATTATTTGTATTTTAAAAAACTTTTCAAAGCATCTGCACACACCCAGTTAAGAAATTTTTTTTGGGGGGTGGGGGGGGGGATGAACTAAGGTTACCTTCAGTAAAAAAGTAAAAAGAAAATGAAAAAAAGATGTGTAGGCCTACATTTAGTCTTCACAATTTTTATTTAGCTACCCCATTTACAAACAAACACACACAGACACACGCTCACAATTGTCCACACACACATACATACACACACATTGCAGCGTTTCTTAGATAGTGGTCACAGAACCCGTAGATGTTCCTTTTTTAAACATGAAATTAGCTTTGAAAGATTATTATATTTTTAAATATAAGCCCTATCCTAATAACTAAATAAAATTTAGTTAACCCTTATCCCATGGAATTAAGCAGTGAATTCTCTTCAAGTCTTTGCATTTGGCACAAAAAATGCACTTACAACAAAGACGCTTTCCAACGACCCCTACAAGAAATTCTGTCAACAGACATAACAGTTGTAAAGGGTTTCAGAAACAAATTGCTAAAACATCGCATTTTATAAACAAAAATTGCCAAACTTTTGCGTAGATATATCAGTGCTTGAAGGGGTCAAGTATTGAGCACCTGTTTACAATGAATAAGACTTATATTTTATTTGAACTAAACATTGATCCCAATGTTTCGAGACAACAATGTTATACACGGGGGCTAACACACCTGGTAGACGTTTTAATACATATTAATAAAACACACTAATGAGATTATATGTTAATGCGAAAAAGTAAAGAGAAAAATAAAATTCGGTATAATAATGATTTATGGTTAAAATAAAATTTTGAGATTATAGTAAAGGGATAAAATAACTATATAAATTGATGAGACAAAGCAATGAAATAAATTAATATAATGGTTGGAAAAGGAAAAGGTGTGAAATGCGGATAGAGCAGAGAAAGGAATAATAAGAAGAGGAAAAAAGAAAACGAGAGCAGAAGGAGAGAGAGAAAGTTTGAGAAAGTGTAAGCTAGAAGGAGAGGTGGGAAAATGTGTTGGGTGGGGAGAGCAAGACAAAATAAAATCGGAAATTTCTACTCCTAAATTCAATCCAAAGAAACATTGTACGCTGAAAGATCAGCGTCGTCAAGAACATGTTTGCATGGTTTAAAATGGCCCAAAGTTCCATAACTCTTCGTGGTCTTACAATGTTGGATTTAAACTCTAGGTGCCTATATAAATGAGTCATAACTTGATATTCCCTTACGGTAAGCAACATGTTACACTGACTTCATAAAGCATACTTAAAGTTAAAATAGATCTTACTCTTACATAACAAACTAATTGCTCGTTCATGTAATGATTTTATAAAATGTGATACTTGGCTACTTAAAATAGTAATATATATAATAATTGATCATCCTATGCTGTCAAGGGTTTGTAGAGGTCGATGACATGTTGAATTTTTAAATACCATTACTACATTAATATATGTATTCTATATGCAGGCGCTTAAAGGTTTCCAATTAAAATGTACAATGTTATTATGTCATCAATCAAACCCTAGTAGAAGCAATGAAAGTTTAGCTTATGTATAATGAAAGGGGGGCTCTTTGCTCTTTGAATGTGTCGTGGGTGTTTATAGTTTCGGTATTGAAATGTATATGTCTTTGTAGGTACATGTATTTTTATGTATGTCTTTGTGTGTGTATGTCTTTGTGTGTATATATCTTTGTGTATATGTCTTTGCATGTGTGTCTTTGTGTGTATGTTTTTGTGTGTATATGTCTTTCTGTGTATATGTCTCCGTATGTATATGTCTTTGTACGTATAAATATGTCTTTGTATGTGTGTGTGTCTTTGTGCGTATATGTCTTTGTGTGTATATGTTTTTGTAAGTGTATGTCTTTCTGTGTATATTTCTTTGTATGTATAAATATGTCTTAGTGTGTGTATGTCTGTGTGCATTTGTCATTGTATTTATATGTCTTTGTATGTATGCGTGTCTTTGTGTGTATGTCTTTGTGTGTATATGTCTTTGTATGTATATGTCTGTCTATGTATATGTCTTTGTATATATATGTCTTTGTATGTATATGTCTTTGTATGTATATATCTTTGTGTGTATATGCCTTTGTGTATATATGTGTGTACCGGCCTTTCCTTGAAACATTTGGCGAAATAACTCTTTTCGTTAAAAGCTATTAATTTTTTTATGTACTTCATACGCAAATAACTACCATGCGTATGTCTAGAAGGGCCTTAGCGACCAGCCCCCCCCATGTCTTAGGCACTGCCATACAATATTTCATTGACATAGGAATAGCCTACCACCGTGCTGAAATAGAAGTACTGAGAACTTATTTGTTACGATACAACGATGCGCCGTTTCAACTAACTCTCATGACGCACCACTCTATACACGGGAAAGAATCATAGAATCCCGCAAGTTACCTGGCAGTGTTAACAAATAAAACAAAAAAATAGAGTGGCGTAGCAAGGGTTAGTGCCGTCCGGGGTGGGTCAAGGTTTTCGACGCCTTCACTAAGAACAAAACTCGGCTGCAGTTGCTTGAAAATGCCAACCTTGTATGCAAAGAAAAATATACCGCCCCCCACCCCCACGTCACCCTTCCTGCAACACTGCACACGTACAGAAGATTTAATACAAGGTGCAGCTTACGTCAGGTAGAGTAGGAATTAATCATACCATGAAATCAGAGTCATGTATCAAACTGTTTTACGTCTTGAGTGGTGAAGAAAATAACTGCATGCAGACGGTCTAAAATGTTATAGGTTTCATATCATAGACCTTTTGAACTTCCTTAATTCTAGTTTACAGTTAAGACACGGTCATGTTGCATAGAAAAAAAAAGGTCAAGGTTATGTGTTCGTACCAGTGTTTAACTTCAATTTTGTTTCTATTATAAAACTAATAATAATTTTACAAAAATGTCCATCCACAAGAGCAGGCCTGCATCACATACGGCCCACGGGCCACGTGCGACCCACCAGAACCCACTTTGTGGCCCACGAAGTAACGAAATATTCCTTATTCTTATTATTTTATGTATAGCTTTTCCCGCTACCCTATTTTTTTGTTTGTTTGGCCCACACAGGTCATGTCCTATTTTCTGTTGGCCCGCACAAATTTTTCATAAAGTATTACGGCCCACCTTACATTTTGAGTTGTGCGGGCCTGTACAAGAGCGTTATTCATTTTGTCGAAATGTGGGTCGAAATGTATCTAGGCTCTTCACAAATAATAACTCTCTTGGTATGTATTTATGTGATCAATAGTAGCGCAAAATAAAAATTCCAAGAATCAAGCAATCATTGGAAAACAAGTGGTCTACTTGAATGCGGGTTTGTCAAGTAATTTTAGTAGATAAGAATCTTCATGCATTTCCACCACAATTGTTTGGCTGGTTATTTCCAGCAAATTATTATTTTTGTTTTAAACTTATGGACAATGTAGTTGTTGGATAAGTTAAATCGTTTATTCGTGGGGGAAATGTATTTTAGGACAAGTTAAATGAATCCTAAAAAAATAGCTTCTGCGATAAGTCTTGTGTTTCCTTGTATGTAAACAACCCAATAAAAGCGAAAATGTCCACACAAGGGAGTCACCATACACGCTCTATATTTCATACTTGAAACAGATGATTAAACAGTCATTAATCTTAGGGGTAGAAGACCACATGCAAAATTTGTTTAAGATATAAAATCGGTATCATAAATATTATCTTTCGAGCCTTCCAAATGTTTTCTGAACTTGATTTTTATGGCGAACATGGATTAAATCAAAGCAAAGCCCTTACTTTAGTGTTGTCACCGACTACACAGCTATGGCTCTGTTAGCCTTCTGTAAGGTATTTATGATATTGTTCCGTACAACCATGTTACGGTGCGGAGATTCCCCATGTTACCTTACGCTTTAAAATATTACCTGCTGGTTGAAATAGGTCACTCCAGTATTGATTATAGTGGCTCGCATTGTCAACAAGTTTTAATTTTCCAATGGGGTGGGGGTGCGTTTGTGGGAGGAGAGGCCGGTACTTTCAGTATATTGTTTGTATTCAATGCTTCTTTATTAAATGCGGTTTCAATAGAATGTGTTGTCATCGGCAACGAGTCCTTGTGCTTAGTTTTAGCTAGATGGGTTGACGGAAAGTGGGTCAATTGGCGGTCTCCAGATTTTTGCCACCCAGCCACAAGTAAATACAAGAAAGAAAACTAAAAGAAAATATTACGCACCAAATACACGTGCGATATTTTGCTTAATAATCTCATTTTAGTGCATTTAGCTGGAATTTTATTTACTGATATAAGTGGCATCATATTTCACCATCGTCCCCTTCAACAGCAGGGAAGAAAAAAAATTTTGAAGGTTGTGGGTGTTGCTGTAATTTGAAATTTGTTGTCATCGGCAACGAGTCTATGTGGCCAAGTTTCAGCTCGATAGGTTGACGGGAAGTGGGTTAATTAGCCATCCGAAGATTTTGCCAGTTAATATTTTTAAAAAAATAGCCTTTACGTAAACACATCATGAAACTTACTGCAGAGCGTCCTCAGCTTCTAGTCGGAGATTCTAGGGCGTACCTAGACCGGATGCATCTGGGGAGGATGCCATGCACCCTTTATCTAACCTATGTACCCCAATTTTTAAGTTCTTGTCCCGATAAGTATTCTGGCCAATTTGTGGGCATGAGCAGGCTGTGTTGCATCAATCCTGTTTAAGGATATAGAACACAAAGACGACTGGAATGTATCGGCGACGTTATGATCATTTATGAGCTGGTTGAGCCACTCTCGATTCCTATGCTGTGTTCGCTTTTTATACCTACGCTCAATTACATTTTAAAAATATTTTGATTTACTTATCATTATGATTTCTGTTAAATAAAAACCTTCTGGCCATTGTCAATTCTTTTATGCTTAATAATGTACATTATTTCGGAAACTTGGGGACGGAATGCTATTTGACCACGTTTTGTGACCCCAAAAATTAATTTAAAAGCACACACATACACAAAAAATGACAAGGCTCTTTATTAAAGATCATAAAACATATCTTTGTGTTGATAACTACACTCAATAGGATGTTTATTTTGACATTCGTCCGAAAGTTAAATTATTTTGAATTATTTGTTCGTTTGACATTCTACAACTTAAGTTATTTTTTTAAAGAATTATTGTCACTCCAATTGTTTTCACCGCCTGCTTCGCCTCTGTTATAGGTGTGTACTGCAATTTAAAATCGCATCATATATAATATATAATAATATATGATTCATGTTTGCTCCCAACAGCTGGTCAGTGGTAAGGACTCAACGTGTCACTCAGCATAAACAAAATTGACAAGATGCTCACTGCCCCATCAGAATTCGCCGTGTCGAGCATAGGATGTCGGTGGTCATTGATTGAATGTCTTTGTTGTACGGGAGCCACGAAACAGCTAAAGATCTGAAGCCCGGCTGGAATTGTTAAATTAAACTAAAACACCAACGACATATACATAAAAACCTTTAATCTAATATAACATGTTGTACCCACGAAAAAGCTAAATCAACACTGTATTCACTCTCTATTATTACCCATTGACCGTCCTGAAAAGGACAAGGGATCAGAAGTAAATTTAAGCGCAAACCTTTGTCATCCATACAATTAAACAGAACGATCATGTAAGTTTTATTTTTTGTGTCACAAGTTAACTTTGAAAGAATTTATTGAAAGCCTTGTTAGTCATGGCTGTGTTTCTCATAACACTATATTACTGGCATGTATGAACCAATGTCAATGACAGAATTATTTAACTTTTAGAAATTGTCTTCTCAATTCAGTTTAAAGAATATTTTAAAAATGATAAAAAAATGTGTTCTCTAACAACAACAGGAACTTTTGGGAGAATCGCAAGATACACTTCGGCATCGCCTTGGTTGGATTTTTAATATGTGTTGCCAACATGGTCACAACCATCACACATCTGACATCCGAGTCAAACAGTGATGTTGACGAGAACAATGTATGTATTTATACTGACATGACCTGCACCTAAGATTATTGTTTTACTCTTGCATAAAAGGAGGAGAGTAGTTTTAGTTACAGTGCTGAGAACAGGGTCGAGTTCATGCTAACTCTAGTACAATAGCGGGTAAAACTTTCAAAAAATAATATTAAAAAAGCAAATACACACACACACAAACATATATATATATCACCATCTGAATAGTTGGACACAAAAATGATGACTAAACGTATGATAAGCCTTAGGATAATTTCAAGCTAGAATAACATTATATAGATGCTGGCATTAAACAGAATTAACGTTCTATAATTAAACTTCAGTTAAATTAACAAATTAAGTTGAATTTTTTGTGTATGTGTGTTGATGGTTTTTTTTTTTTTTTTTTGTCTGTTTTTTATTTTTTTATATTAGATTCCCGAAGAGGTCTCACTAAGTTTTGAGCCTGTGTGTCTTTACTGCGGCAAACTGATCCAAGACCCTTATAAGACTAAATCTAAACAGGAACTTTTTTTTTTTTTTTTTTTTTTTTTTTTTTTTTTTTTTTTTTTTTTTTTTTTTTGTCTGTTTTTTATTTTTTTATATTAGATTCCCGAAGTGGTCTCACTAAGTTTTGAGCCTGTGTGTCTTGACTGCGGCAAACTGATCCAAGACCCTTATAAGACTAAATCTAAACAGGAACTTTTCGAACTGCTGTACGTTGAATTTAAGGATGGCCACAGTGTCTGCTGCATCAACAACACCCAACAGCTGGAGCTCCTCGTCGGCACCGTGAGTCGGACGTTTGTTTATTTTATCTACCAAAACAATAGATACATTCTCAAAATTGTCAAATTAAATGTAATTTAAAAAATAAAAAATAATAATCATAAAAATCATAACATTTTCTTAATGTATAATTTTATTTTGCAGTTCCTAAAAGATAATGAGACAGGTAAGACAAGGCAAATTTTCAAAAATGTATAAGTGTACATACACATGTCATTAAGAAATCGATGTTTTGTTGTTTTGTTTTGTTTCAGTTTTTATAATAATTTTTTTCTCTAAATATTAATTTGTGAGGAATTGCGAGTTTTTTTTTTTAATCTTTAAAGTTAAGAGATTTTTTTATTCATTTTTGTTAAAATGGGGACACAAAATGGGATAAAATTGATCCGCCATTCTCGCTACATTGCACTGTTTTAAATAGACTGAAACATTTCAGAACTGACTCCACCCAAAGCTGAAAAGAATGTTCTAGCCGAACCCATAGCAGCACACAAATATCTTTTCGGAGCCAAGAAAAACGGTAAGTCATGTGATAGTTAAATTTTAAAAACCTTTAAAATGGTAGTGATTCCGTGATTTAAAACACATTTATATTTAGAGTGTGGAACACCTTCACCGCCATTTTATTATAAGGTTTCGATATTGTTTTGGATTTTACAGCTTCATGCTCAAAATTAACACCAAATAGCGACCTCTAATATGCAAGTGCATTATTGAGGCAGCTGAGTGAACATAATGTCGTGTTCTAAGAAACGAAAGTCCGGGAAACTCCTAATGCTAGCACAGTGCGTGGAGTTAGGCATTACTTTTAAGGTAACCCTAAGACCGGCAATGAATCGAGAAACAATTTTAACACTGACTTTAACGATACACTGCTGGCTTTACTGGTGTGACTAATAAAATTATACCAAAGACACTTTAAGACACTCTGCCTACCCACCGAAATGTGTTCAACGTGTTGATTTCATTCAAGATCAACATTCAAAACAAGACTGTAGTAAGACATTGAAGGTAACTCAGTATATACGATAGCTTTGTCATTAAGTCATGACTGACCCGAATCCAAAGCTTGCTGCATCGAATTCTTGTTGTTGCACCGAAATTTCTACACACATTTTTTTTTTTGGGGGGGGGGGGTTGATTCTAAGTCAGCCACATTATTTTCCAACCCTACCCCCCTCCAGGACCATTTTAAAATAAAACTCCCCTTTACCAAACAAACAAACAAGCAAAGGAAGAAACAAACGATTACATTTCAGTTGACGCTGTTTTTAAACCAATCAGATTTTGATCACGCCCATTGTTAGAATCTGAACTATTGTACTATATCAGAAAATGAAAGTCACATATCCTTGAAAATGTGTACCATCTGAGGTCGAAAAAAATCATTTTTTACGCCATGCCTTTCATACACTTTTACTTTGCCTATCGGCTAAACAAATAGCAGTGGCTTATCTGGAGTTTTAGCATTGGGAACCAGGACAAGGTACATACTTGTTTAAATCTAAACATCACAACCTGAACATGGTTCTAAGTAAATGTCGTATGCTAATCCTTGGTCATGACATCCTTTATTGGAATAAGAAAGAAAAACTCTTCGATGAATGTTTTCCAACTTTCCAATTTGGACCCTCAGAACCCGTTGATGTTAATTTTAAAAACTTTTTTAAATTAAGTAAATAACAGATTACGCCTTTAAGTAACTGCGGGAGCTTATTTGAGTTAAATTTTGATGACTTTCTCGATTTTAATTCCGCAATAATGATATTCTCGTCTTACATTTTATGAAATCTTGTTTTGCTAAGTATTTATAATCGTCTGGAATCTAAACCATCGATAATCATTAAATAGAGTGGTGTTAAAAAAGAAACTTCATCAATAACAATAGTTCTGTTAGAATGTACATGGACGTAAATTCTCAAAACTTAACTCAACGACCTGTTGTTGTTTTTTTTAAAAGAAGATAACTTATGTTTTTAATAATTTATATCTACCACATGGGGAAACGCAGCCACATTGCGCGAGTAAAATACTGTCCATCCTATTTTTGTGACTCAAAATCCAATTTTACTCTCTGTTCCTTTAAAGTAAAATCACTCATTGCATCAAAGTTGAAAATCTAGATGTCCTTTTGTGTGCATTATAGTCGCACGACGGGAAAAGCAGCAAATGGGAGCGCAACACTATGCGCAATGAGAGTGGATTGGACAAGCAAAATCCACCCGGGAAATTATAATTAGTTTAATTTTATACATATATGCAAATACGTAGACGAGGCTTTTGAAATACTAGCGTGCCTTTATTCGAATTACTTATTAATTCATTACAAAAACTAATATATATATATTAGTTTTTGTAATGAATTAATAAGTAATTCGAATAAAGGCACGCTAGTATTTCAAAAGCCTCGTCTACGTATTTGCGTTCTCGAGAGTTCCCACCTTCCGAATTTTAAAACGATTAAATGTGACATCAAGTAATAATCCTTGAGGTTTTTAGATGGTTGAAGGTCCACTGGTGTCTTTAGAATGTTAAAACTGTTTAAATGTTTGTCATTCGTTACATTTTTTAGAGTAAGTATGTGACTCGAGTTCTATACATTTTTAAAGGTGTTTTTATTTGAACAGATTTGACAAGAAAATACTTTCATCTGCTTTCATTTATGTTACTTTGATGTAGAAGCAAGATCTGAACGTCACAGCTATCTCCTGTTCGACATCAACAACTCAGTGAATGAACACGCCAATGGGGTAGCCGTCATGGAACATGGCCTGGTCATCCAGTATACAGGTATTAATGTTAGCATACTTGGCCACACCATGACACACTATGGCACACTTAATATGGTACAATATGACACACTATGACACACTATGACACACTATGATACACCATGACCCACTACGATACATTGTGACACATTATGGTACACAATGACACACTATGACACGTTATATATATGCGATTCAAGCGTTTTCTTCAAAGATTTGCATCAACTATGTATCTCTAACATTGAGTGTTAAAGTATATGATAAGTCCGATTTCTTTAAATTGTTTTTTTGCCTACATCTCTATAGTAAATTACAGTTGAGGTCAATTTTTTTTAGTATTCGTTCCGTAATGTTGTTTGGTGACAGCACACACAATTATAACACGGGAGATATTGCAAATTTGAATTGGTTTATTATGCTTTTTACAACAACAGCAAAAAGAAACTAGACAACGATCCCTAAACATTTTAACGAACAATGCATTTTGGGGGTCAATGTGGTCAACGTAGAACTGTTAAATTAAGTTGTTTTTTAAAAACAGTAACTAACTTTTAAAAAAAAAGAAATCTATGTTGCACTTTTATTTGAGTGATAGATTGTAAATTGGAGGATGCTGAAAAAAAAGTATTCCTTTTAAAAGTTACTCGTATGTGCTGTTTTTTTTTCTTCTTTTTTTTGGCCAAAGGAATGTATTACATTTACAGCAGCATACGTTTCATATCAGCCAAACTTGACACACAGCTGAAAACTGTAAGTATGATTGAAACAAACTGTAATAATCAAATGACTATTTCTTTCCTAAACACTGTCACAGAATGGGCTTCCGTTTCAACTGTCACAGAATTGGCTTCTGTTTTTATATGTCGAACACTATTTTTAATTGTCAGTGTAAAGATTTTGGCAAAGTAAGCAATATAAAACAAGAATATTAAAAAATATTATTACTATGGAAATGAATAGAATAGTTCTTTTACATTTATTTTAACTCTCTACATTCTGAATAGCGTAGTCCACCCGTAAATGGATTAAGCCTACTCTATATGTCTTTATTAGCATCACTATTGCCGTGTATAGTATAAAGATCACCATATACGATACTGTGCATGTATACAAGATACAACGAAAAAAAACAGCATGCAACATTCAGCATATAACATTCAGGATAAAACACACATCAAAAAACATACAGCATACAACATACAAAGACTGAAATCATTGGTAGCTATCTTTTCAATTCTTTTTTGAGAGCTTTTGATCCCTTACACATCACCTTCACAAAATCACGCGCCTTAAATGTAGATCTCAAAGATCCACATTCCATAAATAGACAAACACTTTTGTCCATTTTGCGTCATTGGTTAATCTTGATTTACACTCCCAGGTCCTAAACTGTTTCAATAAAACATTTTTTTTTTACAGTTATCACGACTTTAAGTCGAATTTCTAACATGTCGCTTTTACGAGAAGACAATTATTTGTTTCTTACAATGTTAATAAAATCTTAACTTTTATTGCTCATTAAAATCTGTTCCTGGAACAGATGCAAATATATTCATGAACGGAATAAATGTGTATTAAATGTTACATTATCCACTTCTTATAAGGAGTTATGCCACCCAGTTTACGGCCCTTTTTTATAAATATATTCTTCCTCGCAGTTTTTAAGTTTGATCGCTCACAAAACTATGTGATTCCGAGTAAGTTGGCCAAGTTTAGCAAATATTATAGTAATTATTGAGGATGCTACTTTTTTGAAGTGCACTTCTCTTTGTTGCTAAATTTCTATTGTTATATTTTTTTTTTGTCATACCTATAACTTACGTATTTTTTATTATTATTACATATATAAATACTTTTTCCAGTTAATGATTTCGTAACAGATTTTTTTAAAGTGTGTAATATTTCTAAAAATGTTGTAAGCTGTTACATGGGCATTTTGTTATTCTAAATAATAATGTAACGTTAATTACATCAATTAATCTTACAGTTAATGACTGAACCAATGCGTTGTGTGTTTATGTTACAGTATACTACACATGTACAGCACATAAGTCCATACGATCGTTCAAACACGATCCTGCTAAAGGCTGAGTACAGTGGAAGCAAGACTTTTCAGGAATCAACATTTACTGGTATCATTGTTTATTTTTTAAAGATCCTTCTTCAAACCATTCATATAAAACTAGAAGATATGACCCGATGTTACCGGGATAATAATGGAAGGCATTTTGCTATCTATTCTACCAGCTAAAGCGAAGTGAACATCTAACAATTAAATATTTACGTTTATAGCTGAAAATTGTACGACAATATTCCTCGCCCTTGAATTATTTATTTCGGAAATAGTTCATTAGACTTTCTTCATTTTAAGCATACGCATACTTACATTGATGTTTAATGTTATAACGTCATTTAATTTTGAAAAATATGTTTGCAATATAATATAGATGTACCCTACCCTATTATTAATCTAAAAATTTTAATAGCACGTCATTAAAATTACATTAAAATACATTAAAAAATGTGTATACAATTTTAATTATTATTAGTTTATTTTAAAAAATTAATTACTGATTTTATTTATTTTAAGATAGATGCTTTAAAAAGTTCAGGATATATAAAATCTAGAGAAATCAAAATACAATATGAGCTGGAAATGGAAACAATAAATAAAAGAGCATTATATTTTACCTGGATCCATTCGTTATCTGATAGTTTACTCTAATTTTTTTTTTCTAAAAGAGAGGTTGGAGGGATAGACCGCAGCCAGGTTTAAAAAGTTGTAAATGTGTGACACGAGGTGTGGCCAAACTTGATCAAAGGATGCAACAAAACGACGAACGTTTCAGGCCCTAGAAAACCTTGTTTCAAACATGTGCTTCTAATTTTTCTAACAGTATTGGAATCATAATGCACCCGAGTGTATCGGATAGAGAAATAATAAAAAATGATTTACTCAGATAGGATTGATAAACGTCTTGAGCCTAATCGATGTTGATTTGCCTGCATAGCGAGGCATTTGCCTCGTTTAGTTTGTGTAAGAAACTCCAAGATTCAAGATCTTCTCGTTTGCAAAGATGACTTTATCCTTATCATTTTAATATTTACAAGAAACGACAATTTCCATCAACAACAAAAATGTATTTTCAAGCTTTCAAAATATTTTTTTAAACACTGCAGTATGAATTAATATCTTAATTTAAAATTAGAAAAGACCCATTAGACCAACTTACTCATCAACCCATTTTTTTTTCGATATTGATGTATTGTTATATTTTTCTAACTGCTTTTAATTATGTTTTTTTATCTATTGTTTGTTCGCTGACGAAGGCTTCCTGCCGACACGTTTTTGGTTTTAATGGTTTTCCTTTTTTCACGTTTTCCCATACTTTGTTTTACTCAATTTCATTTTGCTAACCTGATTGCAGTCTGTCCTTTTTTATTTACATTTAAGAATTTTAACTAACTTACAAAGTAAATTCCATGCCAAGAAGTACACAGTAAATTTAAGGGATTACAAGTTAAATTATATAAATTCTTTGTAATTATACCCCCCTTTCCCCCGAACACAGACTACTTTGAAATTCTGACATAGAATGTAGTTCCTAATATTTTATTGCTAAATAAAAATACAACTGTTTATCTCAAAGTGTTAATTGAGAAAAAATAAGAAATTATAAGAAAAGAACACGCACTCACACACAGGCACTTACACACACAAAATGCGACCCAGGGAAGCTGCTTCAATTAAACTTCATTGAATAAGGAATTACACTAATCATAGAAAGACAACTGATAAAATTCACCACGATGTTTCAACTTGTGCCCCTTTATTCCTATCACGGTAAAGTGCACCGGCTGCCCCATTTGTTTATTTTTTTTTAAGTTCCACTGGTCACTTGGTTACGACAATTTATTGGGAAATTCTTATTAGTTTTTACTTTGAAATGTATCTTAAGTGTCCGTTATTTTCAGGTGGAGTTTTCTTCCTTCACGCTGGGGATGTCATACAGGTGTGCGTCTCTGATCCAGGTGTGGTGGAAATAAGTGAGTCCACTTACGCTGGCCTGATAATGCTTGGTTCTGACTCAAAAAACAAGGGATAACTCTGGCGGAGACAGTACTGGATACTGACGATAACTGGAGGATCCATCACTGGATACTGACGATAACTCTGACGGATACAGCACTGGATACTGACGATAACTCGGGCGGATCCATCACTGGATACTGACGATAACTCTGACGGATATAGCACTGGATACTGACAACAAAGGAATATATTTAAAGTACTGCATTCAAGCCATGTGAATGACATATCAGAACTTCCGAAGACAACAAAGGAGATCGCAAGAGTTTTAATTTTTTATTTTTTTTTTTATTTGCTATGCTCTGTTTCTTGTCGTATTTTTATTAGTCATGTTCGCTGATTTCAAGAAACGCGAAGTTTATTATGCCCAGGATCAGGTCTGATCCGTGAATTAAAACATTCAATAATAATGTTAGCTAGTAAAATTAAACCTCCCATTATATCAAATAAATTATTAATCAGCTTATGTTACAATTCAACACAAAAAGTGTGCACCTTATAATCTCTCCATTGCTTTCATTGCAGTTATATTGCAATTGCATGTAGTTTGCGCATAGAAAATGGATACTTGTTATATACTATATTTACAGTGTGGGGTGTGTCATCAACTCATGAATTATATATTTTTTTTTAAATGTATTAATAATAAAGTGATTAAATTATATTTATATACAGCCATTTTTTTTAAAACTAAACATTTAAATCTTCACATAAAATCTAGTTCATCGACGAATAATCATGATCATTGTTTTAAATAATACTGGCTCATACATGACAATCTATCGTGTCGGCAGTAGCACACGTAATGATGCTTTTAAATCGCGTTTCAAACAATGATGGTCGAACTCTAATCAACCTTAACTAACCACTCTCAGAATTTGATTGCTAAAAAAAAAAAAAAAAAATTTTTGTGAAGAATATGACAATCTATCGTGTCGGCAGTAGCAAACGTAATGATGCTTTTAAAACGCGTTTCAAACAATGATGGTCGAACTCTAATCAACCTTAACTAACCACTCTCAGAATTTGATTGCTAAAAAAAAAAAAAAAAAAATTTTTGTGAAGAATATCGTCTCATTCTGAACCCAACACTAGCAGTGTACCGGTATTCTCAGCCCCTCCTCTTATTTTGCCTTATGTTTACTTCACACGATCAAATTTTCGTCAAATTTCTTTTGTGAACGCATTATTATTTTGGAACCCAATATAGTGCGTTCTACAAAAAATTTAACGAAAATTTGAAGAAAAAAAATTGGCGCAAATTCGATCGTATGAACTGAGCTTATGACGGGATAGAAATTCTCTACAACACCCTCGCCCTCAAGCCGACCCGTTGAATGTCGGGACTAAGCCATTATTCATGCACCCGTTGTTAAGTTTGCCGTTATGTACTGGAAACTAAACACATTGGCTTTGGCATGGGCGACTTAAACCACGATTCCTTATTACTTAATGAATTTACATAACTATTTTTAAATATTGATGAATGTGTCAATAGTTATTTGATACTTGTACAGTTCAGCCATAAGTATACATACATCTCCAAACAAAACCATTTTTCACGGTTACTAAAAATATCGTTTTCAGGATGAGTCGGGCCCAACGATGTCAACATGTGAAGCCAATTCAAATAAAAAATGTTCAACTAGCCTTTTATTAAATAGCTACTCAGCGAAGAATTAGTAATATTATAACTAAACAATTTAATAAATAGCCATTTTTTATTGAAAAGTATTTATTGGGTTTTTTAAAAAAAGGAACACCACCATCAAAAAACGAAAACAAAAAAAAAAAAAAAAAAAAAAAAAACAAAAAAAAAAAACAAAAAAAAATTTTTTGCATTTAAATATTTGTAAAAAAAACAATTATCAGAGAACATATACTATTTTAAGAGAGGTCCTTAGAAATTCAAATTAATTCATAGGAGTATTTAGGCCCCAGGTTTGAACATTTAACGTCTATCTAACGTGGGGTAGCTAAAGTTCGTGACGCCCCGGGCGGTACTTTATTTTTATACGCCTGTAAATAACGAAAACCACAATGTATACAGACCTCACATAAAACAACTATATCAATTTAAACACAAAATATGTTCAATTATTTCTGTAGCGTAGAAAATCAGCCCTCAATGAACCCCTTTAATGAACCTGCCTGCTGGCATTGCAACCTGGTCCCAGAAACACCAGCGCATCTGTTGGCCGAGTGCCCGTCACTAGATGTGTTAGAGGAGGCCAGGGCTCCAGGAGAGTCCTACGTGAAGGCAATGTCATAAAATGCATTAAAAATTTAAAGGGAAAAAAAAAGTTTGATTTTTTTAAACAATCGATTATATATATTCTGATCTACGTGCACACTGAAACTAAAGTCAAAATGTCATTTTGGGTCTTTCCGATTCTTTCTTTCTTTTTTCTTTCCTTAGATGATTCATTTGTGACACATCCAGCTTTGAGGTAGGTCGATTGATTATGTCGGTGTTGACTTCTAGTTATAGGCAGATCCATAAACAAGGATATATCATGTCTAATATATTAATAACTACTGAAAGAAGACAACTGGATGTTTGGTACAAGGATGCACACCTAAGCGGCCGCATTGGCATTTTGTTTTTTTTGTTTTTTATGTTTCCCCTCTACCGTGTACGCTATAATTCTGTCTTAAATGGGCAAGTTAAATCAGTTTTTTTTATAAATTTGATAGATGAGTCGACTGGACATTAAAAAAAAATGAAATGTCTCGAGATGATAGTTTATGTGGTTTTTATTGAAAATACCATACAAAATTAGGGCTATTTACATTTAAAAAGCCATGTCTTCAGCCTAGATATCATTGTTTAGAAAACAGTTATAAATGAAGAGGACTACCAATATTCTGTTAAATTTTGTGCATAACTTAGACGCATAGGCTCCGCCGCCTTTGGTAATGCTTGCAACTTTTTTTTTTTTTTTTTTTTTTTGCACACCATATCTCTAAGTCAGCGGTTCTCAACGACCCTTCGCAGGGGTTTCCTAAGACCATCGGGAAACTCACATATTCTACAGTTATGAAGTCGCAACGAAAATAATTTTGTTGTCGGTAGTCGCCACAACATGAGGAAGTGTATTAAAATGTAGCGGCATTAGGAAGGTTGAGAACCACTGCTCTATGTGGATCCCTGTAAAGACCTATATTTTAGCGTCCTACCAGTTTAGCGTGAGTACGATGAGTAGACTTACGCACCTTAATATAGTATTAACCAATTAGGATTCAAACATCAGCTCATTGAGCCATTACAGCGACCAATCAAGAGTGATTATTCAAGAATAACCCTAAGAGAGTGATTCATCGTAAAAGTCACAGATAGCAGTCAATAAAAATAAGGCGAAAAATATAACATTGTGTTCTCCGTGGAGCCAAAACACAACGCAGTGTCATTTATAATGTGACTTTATCAAAGATAACAAATACTTCCCGCAAATGATAATGATTTACATAAAATGTATTCTATATCATACAGCGTGACATAAGCGATCCTTTTAACAGGTTACTTACTGAAGGCGGTCCAGCTGGTAAAAAAAAAAAAAATGTTTGTATGAAGGCTGAATGTACTGAGCCCCTCAAAGTGAAAGCAGCCTAGTTGGTCTAAATGATATTATGTCGTTTGACATGAAATGGCAGGCGTCCAATCAGACAAGAAAGACAATCCTAGCAAAGACCCAGAAATCATATCTCATCGCCCTTAGCGTAAAATAAGGAATAAGGTAGTTGATAGCGTTTGTTAAAAACACATTATGATCACACAAATACAGAACATGGACATATATAGAGCATTTACAAATATAGAGCATTTACGAATATAGAGCATTTACAAATATAGAACATTTACAAATGTAGAGCATTAAAAATATGGAACATTTACAAATATAGAGCATTTACAAATATAGAGCAATTTTAAATATAGATCATTTACAAATATGGAACATTTACAAATGTAGAGCATTAAAAATATGGAACATTTACAAATGTAGAGCACTTACTAAATATAAAGCATTTACAAATATAGAACATTCACAAATGCTAGTAAACTAGACGAGCTAGTTCTTACATTCAAGTATAATATGAACACTATAATGTACACTTTGAAAAAAAATACTCGTGATTTTAAACAGCATTTAAATCAATTTAAATTTTGAACAAAAAAATGAACACGCTATATTTTTAACGTGCATCTGTCCACTTTTCCTCTTCATTTGAATAACTTGATTCATGAGAAACATATGGGAAATGAATGTATGCCATCATGTTATGCTTACAAATGTGTTGAGAAAAGCCTATACATTAAACTGATTTAGATCAAACCCCGTAATGCTTCCATCTCCTCTTAATTTTTCGTGTTGTCTGCATAACTTACTTTGTTTAAATCTACGTATTTACAGATATTTCAACAGTTTCGAATCATCATTTGGACGCTAATACCTATACGAGTCACCACGTTTGTCAGCCTAAACATAATCTAATAAAGATAAATCTTTCTTTTTTTTTTTTTTTACATTGTTTTAGTGTGTTTGTTTTTAAATGGGTCATTCAGCTTGTCTAGATATTTCTTACTGACATCAGATGTTGACTCGATAGGGTTAAGGAAGTCCTTTGCGTTTCTATAAGTCTCTATGATTTTACTCAAATGTTTCGAAATCAGATATAATACTCTGAATAGGCGTAGAAGGTTCTATAATGTATTCTCTTTCAAGTAGCCAAAGTCTACACACGAAGGCTTTCAAATGAAAGTGTCTACGTACATTGTTGCATCTAGACCAAGCTTGGTAAACACACGTTTCATAATCCCCTTTTAAAATGTTATTGGATTGCAAATTAATAATTTCACTATCTTTTTTTTTTTTTTTTTTTTTTTTTTTTTTTTTTTTTTTTTTTTTTTTTTTTTTTTTTTTTTTTTTTTTTTTTTTTTTTTTTGCCATTTTAATACACTACAGTTCATTGCGTTGTCTAGATTTGTTTTAGCTACAACTGTTTAATCCACACAATATCACAAACTGAAAACCATCAACTTAAATAATAGTATAATACTAACTGTTCAGGAGATAGTTGAAGAAATGTTAACTGTAAAGAAGATATTTCAAGAAATGTTAATCCTACGAAGTAACTTGATTGCATTTTTTTTTAAATTTGCGGTTCAGCTTATCAACTTAAAGAAAACGTCAAATTCACACGGTTAGAATGTGTGACCGCGTTGTTCAAATGGCAGAACTCGTCAAATTAAGGTAATTCAATATGTTTTATTTATATTCAAGTAAATAACATTTAACGAAATTTAGACCTTCGTTATTCACTGAATATTGACTATCTGTCAAATTTCCAAAAAGAAGAAGATATTTTTTTTTAATTTAAGAAAAATAGAATTAACACAATTTTACTAAGCATAGATTTTAAAATAATTTAATATGGTTAATGTAATAGCTATTTAAAAATTGTTCAAATAGGCTTTTGAAGGATTGGAGAGTGCAGTGTGGAATATCTATTTCAAGTTTTACTGTTAGTATAGTTGTCGTAATTCTTGTATTGACAACTCATCCCAGTCTTTCAGATGCTACTTTTAAAACAGTAAGTATAAGAAATGTATGGGTTTATATATTATATAAGGATATCGCTTTAAATGAATTCAATATTGCTCAATTAAAATATATTATTTTACCAGCCTCTGTAGTTATTCAAGTAGAATTATTTTACTTATTATTGATATTTTTTTAGGTCAAAGACGTTAAGCAAAGTCACAACACTTTTACTGAAGCGAAATGGGGATTTGATTACACCAGGCTTTCTGTTTGGCCACAATGTAGGCATTAAAAAAAAATTATCCATCAACATTACTCGTAAAGAGCTACGTGCCTAGCTGGCACGTCTTTTTACAAGAATGGGAGGACACTTTTTCTTACTTTTTGCTACAACAGGTAGTGGAAGAAGAAATAGCACCAATTCAGTTTGAGCCGGTGTGCGTAGACTGTGCTAAACTTTTCAAAGACCCCTTCTCTGGACACTTAAATGATCCCATCTTCAGGAAATTGCAGATTCAAATCCGAGATGGTCACCGACAGTGCTGCATCAACGACACTGATCAAATGGCGATACTTGTAAACATGGTGAGTGTCATTATTTAAGATATTATCAAGAAACAAAAAAAGTTGAAAGCTCGGCTCATTCAACATTGCATTAAGTGTGCCTGATAAAGCTTCTGGTAGTTAAGACACTCGTAAAACGGATAGCCATAAAAAAAAATCCCCTGAAAACTATGGGGTAGGGGAGGAAAAATCTGAGAAGACAAAGATGTGATATTAAAGACGATAGAGAAGAAAGCACATAATTTATTTCAGTGCAATTGTTGGAAATATAAAGCGATAGAAGTAGAGTCTAGTTTTTTTTTTTTTTTTTTTTTTTTTTTTTTTAATGGGTATAAAGAATAGGAAGAAATTATTAAAACAAATAAAAGTGCTACTTCAAAATTACTTGTTACACCCATTAATATATAAAGACAAACGTAAATGTGTTGTGATTCAAATCAACTGTTGAATGTTGTAGTTGTCGTAATTTCATCCAGTATATAAATACCCTTGAATGCCAGCTATTTTTCTAATATTGATGCATCCCATTCATCTTGGCCAAGACCCATTTGCACTTGTGTAGTAAATTGCCAAGAATTGAAATTTTATAATTTTATTTTAAAGAAATAAGAAAATGGAACAATGTTAGTGCGCCAAGACTTTGATACATCCGAATTTGCTGCAACATTAACCATTGCATGAGATTTCAGGCTTCTATGATGTTAGGATGCCTCAAAACAATCCAACCTTGGCAAACTAACAAATTTAAACTTAGTCATGGTGATTTTTTTGTTTTAAAGAGGGATTTTAAAAAAAGGCAACGGATATAATGATCCATGTAAAAAAATATTCATCATTAACTTTTAAGATGCTTCTGTTTCCATTAATTTACGTAATGATTACCACGTCAATAACAAACATTACATGAACCTGTTATATTTATTTTTCCACTGAATATCATTCACAGATGCTCAAAGACACACATGCCTCAGGTGAGAAGAAATACGTTCTATGATTAGTTCCATGCAAGTTGGACAATTTAAATATTTAGAGAGACTCTTAACAAACACAATGCAGTAACTCAACTACTTAAGTGTATTTGGACAATAAGAGATGCAATGTGTATTGTATACACACTGGTATGTTTTGACGTCACTTGCATGAACTTAATGATGGACAGTAATGAGGGTCAGTAATGAGGGTCAGTAATGAGGGTCAGTAATGAGGGTCTTGAAGTATCTACCAAACAGAGGGTAAAACTTAAAATTGATCTGACTAAGATGAATGTTTTTACATCAACGATTACTATCAATAGAAGCAAATTGTAACACATACTATTTAGATGTTATTATTTCAGAAAAGTACCAGTAATTTTCATGGTACTTGTATGCATCTATAAAACATTAAATTCTTAATTTAGCTCATGTAATGAAATCCTTTAAAAAGGAATATAGACAATGACTCGATGATATCGGCCTAACTCAAACTATTTAATCTTCCCATTAAATGTTTGAACGCTTAATCTCTGGAATGAATATAGTTAGATAGATTATAGTTATAATCCAAACACACATTTTATTATTATAGATCCCACTCTGTCGGAGAAAGAAGAGAAACTAACCAGCCAGCCAACAGCTGCACACAAGAATATGATTGGAACCATAGAAAGGGGTATTTAAATGCGAGTCCTTTCAATTTTAACAAAATAATTTCCACATGCTTTCAGATTGCAGTCGCACACACGCACCAACACACACACCTACAAACATATATTTATGCTCCTCTTGAAAAGATACCAAAGTTGAACTTTTTCAAGAGCTGTAAACTGACTAAAAGAAATTAATTAAGCACGCATTTTTGTGAAAGATAAATCACGTGGTATATCCCGCATTAAATATACTATACATTTTATGGGCCATTAATCAGCTTTTCTTTCTGCTCGGCTAAAAGTCTACGATCACGAAGTATTGATCCCGAACATAATATTGTGTACAGGTTACAAGGAAGCACATTTAGATTGAACTTTTTTATTGACCTAAACGTGACTGCACAGATTTTTCCACAGACATTGTAAACCAGCGGTTCTCAACCTGTGGGTCGCGACCCATTTGGGGGTCGCACGACCCTTTCCCAGGGGTCGCCTAATACCATTTGAAAACACATATGCTTTACAGTTATGAAGTGGCAACGAAAACAATTTTGTGACTGGGGGTCGTCACAACTTTACTAACTATGTAAAAGGGTCGCGGCATTGGTAAAGTTGAGAACCACAGTGGTAGACCGTGTCCATAAAATCTTGCTTCAACACAATAACATTTCACAACGGAAATACCCCGTGTAAATGTCTAGAAGTTCAGTGAAGCAATAAGCACTGCGTCAACAAAGATTTTGACACTTAAAGTAAAACGTATGGGTAGTGGGGGTTACCGAAAATTCGATCGAAAGAAATTTCGTCGACGGAAACTTGATCGACGTAAATTTGATAGCACGGAAATTTGGTCGAATCAATATTTCAGTTCACAAGTTAAAGTTTTCGTCCAATTTCTTTTTGAACGCACTATACTATATAGCAAAACAAAATAAGGCGTTCCAAAAGAATTTTGAAGCAAAATTTTAACGTGTGAACTGAAAAAAGATTTGACCAAATTTCCGTTTGATCGAAGTTCCGTCGATCAATTTTCCGTCGACGAAATTTCTTTCGATCAAATTTCCGAATACGGGTTCTGTGTATTTTAAGATACTGGTTTCAAATAGGAAAAAAAGAATCTGCCAAGCAAATTTTCTAGATTTCAGTTATGAATGCATTCAAGAAATGTAAGTGATATTAATAAAAATGGCCGGTGTTGGGTTGACACGCACCCTAAGCATATTACACGGTAGGGCCCAAAGCACCCGAAGTATAAGCCCTTAACTTGATTCGGGATGAACCAAATTTAGCGGTTTTGATTTTTTTTTTTTAATATTATATGTTATCAAAATAATTAGACTAAATGAAAAAAAATTCAACTAGTTTTACTAGATTTTGAGCTAAGGCGTTAGAAGAAATTGCACATGTCAGTTCGGAAAAAAAAATGCGACTGAAATAAAAAGTAACGATTATATTGCATATTCGCATTGCCACAATCACAAATTGAGTCCTCGGAAGCTCAAGTATTCCTAGGGTTCAATACACCTTAAACAGTCCCTTAGTGATATGAATGTCTATTATAAACTGGAAAAAATGTTATCTGTTTCTGTTCTGATGTGAACGGTCTCATGCAGAAATTAGGCTTCGATATCACTTCTCTCCTTCTACACTTGTACCATTTCCTCGTCTCACAGTATTTCCCAAAATGGATCTGTTTCATCCAATCATTTCTGATTTTATAGGATGAAAATGTGTACGCAGCCTCATTTGCAAAAAGCAACTTTTAGAGAAATAATCGTAATTATTGTAGACAATAATATAAAGGCACAAACAATTTTGAAACTGTAGAATGGTAAACTAATGGTATTTCTACTTAATACCTAACATAGATATGTACATTAATTGTACAGTGCTAAAGTCGCTTTTAAGTTATTCACCATTAATTAGGCGAGGCTTGTTTATTAAAAAAAATTAATTCAGATGATTCATAAACCAGTTCCATTTATTCAGACAGGGAATTCCCCGGAGAACATGTCTTCCTTGGATTCGATGTCAACAACACGCCAAATGAACATACCAACGGTGTTGACGTCACTCCTTCAAGCATGAGAATAATACACTCAGGTTAGCCTTAAAGGTAGCTGAAGCACGACAGTGATTAGACAATCAGATTTACAAGGCGGAATATTTAATGCCTTTATATAGTTGACTACATAAAAGAAATGGATTTTGTTTTAAATAACAAATATTCGGAATCTAAAAGCATTTGTAATGAAAAGAAGGCTATTATGTTAAACCAAAATTTATTTGGCAGCTCAAGTCATAGATTGTTGGGATGAGGCTGGTGCTTTAAGAGATTGTTGGGATGAGGCTGGTGCTTTAAGTACTTATTGGGATGAGCCTGGTACTTTAAGAGATTGTTGGGATGAGGCTGGTGCTTTAAGTAATTATTGGGATGAGGTTGGTGCTTTAAGAGATTGTTGGGATGAGGCTGGTGCTTTAAGTAATTATTGGGATGAGGCTGGTGCTTTAAGAGATTGTTGGGATGAGGCTGGTGCTTTAAGTAATTATTGGGATGAGACTGGTGCTTTAAGAGATTGTTGGTATGAGGCTGGTGCTTTAAGAGATTGTTGGGATGAGGCTGGTGCTTTAAGAGATTGTTGGGATGAGGCTGGTGCTTTAAGTAATTATTGGGATGAGGCTGGTGCTTTAAGAGATTGTTGGGATGAGGCTGGTGCTTTGAGAGATTGTTTGGATGAGGCTGGTGCTTTAAGAGATTGTTGGGATGAGG
Source organism: Lymnaea stagnalis (assembly GCA_964033795.1). Classification (NCBI taxonomy): domain Eukaryota; kingdom Metazoa; phylum Mollusca; class Gastropoda; family Lymnaeidae; genus Lymnaea; species Lymnaea stagnalis. The sequence continues at coordinate 442,380 of CAXITT010000367.1, read as the reverse complement.
CTGGTGCTTTAAGAGATTGTTGGGATGAGGCTGGTGCTTTAAGAGATTGTTGGGATGAGGCTGGTGCTTTAAGAGATTTTTGGGATGAGTCTGGTGCTTTAAGAGATTGTTGGGATGAGGCTGGTGCTTTAAGAGATTGTTGGAATGAGGCTGGTGCATAATGTGAATGTTGGAATAGGCTGGTGAATTAAGTGATTGTTGGGATAGGGCTGGTGCATTGTAAGTGCATTGTGATTCTGGTCAACAATTTGGAAATAAAGTGAAATATAAAAGGAAATCTCATAGTACCTTTACTTTATGTATGTTCTTATGTTTTCTTCCCTAAAGAAGAGGCTTTAAAATCAAAGTCCACCCTGGCTGGCAACCCTAGCTGATACACCACCAGGGTTAGATATTAGAACTGGGCAGGCAATGTAGCTTATTCAAGTCCCCGGTGTGGAATTAACGAGAATTTAAGTTTGCCTGATACTAAATATAAGTTCATAAAAAATTCAATTAAAAAAAATTAAACATTACCATCTAGGATCTTGATACCGTTTTGCCTGAAACAATTAAGAAAATATATCATGAAATAAAAATGTTAACGCAAAGAAATATTTGCATTACCGAACTCATTTTGTTATCTTATTTTCATTCAGATTTTCAATTCTATCTAACATAATTATCTCTTAACACAAAAATATAAAAAGGAGTTTGATTTTAAATAGTTTTTAATAGTTTTTATTTGTTTTTTAAGGTATGTACTACTTGTATAGTAGCATAAAATTCACCTTGAGAAAACAGTCTTCGGAACCATCAAGTGTAGGTATTTATACTTTAATGAGACGTTTCTTAAGATAGTGTTTAAGTGTCACCAGTAAGTCCTAATCGTTTTGATTCGCCCAAAAAGACACTAATGTGTAAAAGCCTAAGCAGGGGGATATAGTCTGTGTGTTGACCTAATTTTGGTTCACCACGAGACTTGACATGCAACCTTATTTTTGTGTTTGACGTCACCAATTATTTCTTTCAATCCTTTACCCTCAACACTCTTGATTGGGGAAATGTGTTTCCAAAATGGTCTTTATTATACTACGTAAAGAGAGAAATACCCTCTGACGATTAAATTTCCATCCTTTCTCTACTGGAGGGTTCTGACTCCCTCATTAAAAATAAGACGGTCGACTGTGAACGGCAGACTTACCATACTTGCAGGAGCCCAATAAGACTTACACAATTTTTAAATCAGTGTTTAAATTAATATTTGTACTTTTCTGGTATTATACTTTCCACTTGCTGTAATTTAGTTAATATAGTTTACATTTCTGTATATTTGGTTTTGGTATGTTTATTCTCAATAAATATTATAATTAAATTTATTATTGTTAATTTCGCTAGCTTTGGTATCTTTTTCTTTTTATATTGTTAGTTGGTTATTTGCTATGTCTTGTCTATGTAAAGAGCCAAATAGGAAAACATATAAAATTTGAAAAACCTTAGAATGGTACGTAACAAGAATTTAACGAAGAAAAAACAACGTTTCACTTTGCTTCAGTGTAACACAGTGCAATGTAAACAATCATTTTTCCACCACGCACAATAATTGCTTGGAACCACCTTTACAATGCCGCCGTAGACTCGACATCAATCAAGAGCATCAAGGCTGCCCTGGCATCCGCTAGGAGCTGTTAGGATAGAAGCATCGCTTGTCCAACCGTCGCACATATGCCAGTACATGGATGCAGCAACGTACCGAACTTGATCCAGAACCAGAAGGAGAAAAAAATGTTGAAGTGACATATCTTGAGTTGAATGTTGAAACGTATACTGTCAATTATTTTGTATCAATTTGACCTCCTGAATTCATAAATCTTTTGTCAATTGACTACATGCGTATCAGCCAAATACAGGGTTTAAACATGTCATTATTTCTCGTATAGTTCAGCACCTCAGTCCACCTGTGGCGTCCAGGAAGCCCTGCAGATAATGGAGAACTTTTGAAATCAACACATACTGGAGGAAGACAGATCCAGGAGACTGTGTTTACTGGTAACGTTAAATTGACACAAAATAAAGGAATTATTCATACGTTACATTTATATCAAAGAAATCTACATCTCTTTATTAGAAGACAATGTCGCTAGTTTTTTTGCTGCAACATCTTTGAGAGATGAGTTTGTCCAAGTTTAAAAACACTATAAAAATCGAACAAAAATTAATACCTCAAACATAAAAATTATTTTCACAAATGTTATTTTATAAATACAATTGCCATAAAATCAATAAATGTATTATATTTAAATAAATGTATTATATTTAAATAAATATCATTTTATAAATACAATTGCCATAAAATCAATAAATTTATTATATTTCAATAAATATCATCTTATAAATACAATTGCCATAGAATCAATAAAAATACATTGTATTTCACCAAATATCATTTTATAAATACAATTGCCATAAAATAAATAAAAATGCATTATATTTCAATAAATATCATTTTATAAATACAATTGCCATAAAATAAATAAAAATGCATTATATTTCAATAAATTTCATTTTAAAGAATTGCCATGCAATCAATAAAATACATTATATTTTACAAATACGTTTGAAGGAAGCGTGTAAATATACTAAGTGCACTTTATAGCAGACGATATCAATACTTCTCATAATCCAAATTGATAGACTGATAGTGTTTGGAAAGCTTTGTTTGTATTGCAGTCTATAATGTATTGGAAAATGGCCGATGCAGTGTATTGACGTGCAGAAAAGATTGTTTGTTGTTTTTCATTTTTTTTTAAATAAATAGTTGTCCAAAGACATTTTATGATACCTGGAATTTAAAACATGGAATGAATGTAAATAATGTCTTGAAATGATTGCCATAACCCCCCCCCAAAAAAAAAAAAAATAAAAAAAAAAAAAAAAAAGAAAAAAAAGCTACCTAATTCGATCTTACATTTATTAATTAAATATTCTACCGATAATGAGGAGAGCTGAAAAGTGTGGATTTTTTTTTCCACAAAAGTAACGATAAAAGGATTAACTTAAACATCTTCATATTCGATGCCATGGTACGTGAATGATAAAGAGTTGTCTGTATGTCAACAGATGCTGATTGACAGTTAGTAAAAACAGGAACAAAACGTCCACCAAAAACGTAAAAACGTAATCTTTTAAACCAGGGGTCTCAAACTCGCGGCCTGCGGGCCATTAGCGGCCCGCAAGACCATATTTTGCAGCCCGCCACATGACAGCAAAGTTTAGTGTTAATGCGGCCCGCGCGTTTTCCCTATTCTAATATGTATAGTGTAATCCTTCGCGATGGTTTCAGTCAAATCTCACCGACTAATTTGTTTTTTTATGTTTGGATAGGTTCGGGAGTTTTAAGGTCGGACTAAAAGGTTTTATTTTATTGCATTTTATGAGACAAACATAGCATAGCCAAAACGCAGTTTTGAGAAAAATTAAAAAGTAAATTATTAAGTGCTCAACCATAATTGTGTCAATTGTAGCAATTAGACGGAGTATCAAAGAATTCCTACTAAAATTGCCTGTCAGCTTGGTCACTTTCAAAACGGTTAGTCAAAAAGGTATTTGCTACTATAAAAAATCTAAATTCATTCTCCCTGCAATCTTCCTTTGCATCAGCAATTCATAAATATTGCCTGCTCCTGACTACTGCTTGGAAACGTTTTAGCATTTAAAGCCTTCATGGAGAAGGATGGCATGGTTGTTCCTGTACTAAGTGATCCCAAATGGCTCACGGATTTGGCTTTTCTTGTTGACATTACACATGAGCTGAATGTACTCAAGAAGAAATTACTAGACCAGGGGCAGCTTGTCATTGTTGTCTTTGGCAATGTCAAGGCATTCTGCACAAAACTTGTGTTATGTTTCGCAGAGAAACTTCTGCCATTTCCCAACAAGCAAAGTACTCATGGACTCGTGCATACCATTCAGCAGTAAGTGTAATGATGCTATTGCAAAGCTACAGGAAGAATTGATTTTAGACTTCAAAATACAATTAGCCACTTTTGCTGACCCTTTTTCCTTTTATGAGGATGATGTTTCTTGAGAACCCTTAATGTTTGATTTGTTATTAATAAGGGTTGAGCACATTGTAACAGTTGTGCTTTATTGAATTTTTAATCGCTTTTTTTGTGGAATACTAACTTGATGCGGCCCAGACGCACTCAGATACTACCTCCTGCGGCCCGCGGATGATTTGAGCTTGAGACCCCTGTTTTAAACTGTAATGGTTATTCAAGTGTTTTACTACTACTTCTTTCATTCATTTAAATGTTATTTTTTTTAGAGTTTTTTATTTTTTTTACAACTGTTACACGCGTATGTGACTCTTAAAAATTGCACTAAAATATTTCAATGAAAAAAATGTTAAATTAATTCACATCTACAGGCCCCTATTTTGTTTTAAACGCTTTAATTTTGCATTTATTGCTCTATAAATTTTCAACAACAAAAATATTTTAAAAATTTTTGTTTCCCTATTGATGCTTTTATTGAGGATAATAGGATTTCAAATTGATATTAACAAACTGGGATAACGGAGATTATTCGGATTATCCAACGTCATAAAAATCACTCCAGTGTATGGCCACGTAGGTGATATTTCTTGTTTTTCTACAGGCGGTGTGTTCCACTTACAAGCCGGGGATCTCCTACAGGTCTGTGTGTCTGGGAGAGACATTGTCAACTTCAAGAGCGACAGCACATACACAGGTCTAATATTGCTGGCCGATCCGGTAGCGGCCACAAGTACTGTCAAAAAATAACCATGGGCCCCAAGCTGGAGGAGGTCCAGCTTGGGGGTCATTTGCTTACTTCATGTCTGTATATATACAAATATAACAAACAAAATTGTTGACCATTTATTTTCCTCACCACTTGTTCATCGAGATAAAAGTGTATGAACGAGAATAGAAAATGAACAAAAATGGAAAGTGAGACAGGAAGACTAAATGTAATAGAAGGAAGAAAGCTCGGAGTTTAGGAATACATTTTTTTTCAAATAGAAAGAAAGAAAGAAATAGAATGACGGAAAAATAGGACATCCATAAGATTTGCTACACGATGCTACACTTTGGTTACTTAAGCTAGAAATTAGTAAGAATTAGATTAAGCGTTTGGAGATGTAATGTGAATTAACAGATATTTTTATGTGAGAATGAATTCAAATATATTTTATTGATGCTGTGCCTAATTGTGCATTTCTCAAATTGTGCAGTTCTTGAATTGTGCAGTTCTGACTTGAATATAATGACCAGTGTTAAGTATTTGAAGCTCTAGATTCATTTTTGTCAAAAGCATGGCATGTGTGTAGTATTTGACCCCTGTGCAAAGGCCCTAACAGATGTGGTGTCATAAATTGACATGTCCAATGTGTTTGTGTAAGAAGAAAGAAATGACTTGCTTATTCATAATTTCTTTAAACTTTAAAAAAAAAATAATAAAAAAGAAGGACCTTGGCGATATCTCTATGTTGATTTTTGTTTATGTTTTTAGCAGATTTGGTGCGTAATACCTGAAAAATGATTTTCTGTGTTTGTGTGTGTGTGTTGTAAAAAGAGCAGGGACCATTGGAATAAAATTATGAACTGCGTGATAATTTGTTGAAGTGCCAATGAGGAAAAATTATAAGAGGCAGTGCTATGTAGGACGTGTTCACATCATATTTCCCCCGTGCTGATTTCCCTAGCGGACGCTGCGTTCGTTTTGGGCGTGGCTTATTTCTTTTGATCTTGTTTATCACAAACCTAGCTATCGCTTGTTCGTGTTGACTCGAAGGCCATAGAAGATGATAGTAAATTGTGGAGTGTTCCAGTCACTTATACAATGCGCAATACGCCTAGAAAATTCCATGAAACAGACGATAGTCTATATAAGGCGAGTGGTTGAATCACGGCAGAATGCTGAGCAGATACGCAGACAGCGTGTGAGGGTTATTTTTGTAACGTGTGATAGTTTGTTTACAGTAGACTTCTTTTCATTATTTGTCCATTGTACATTTCTGCACACTGTGTTTTATTTCGACATTGTACTGGTACCAGCCATACAATTTTCTGTAAGTCGATGATTTTTAACTATATTTCTTTTATTTTGTAATCCATAGTAACTTAATAAATCGTATTAAATGTAATTGGTACTGTTTTGAGTGTCTTATTTTGCTATTATATTTCTGATTTGGTATCGTCCTTTGCTATGTACTTTTAACCCGAGACGATGTGGTTCAAACAATTACTAATTTTAATATCGACATTCACAATAATAATTAGGCTACGTCACAAAAATATAAAGACACTTTGAATTATCTAACAAAAATTTTAATTACTATTATGCTTTCACATAATATAATCTTCTTTTACTTTATAGATAGATAAACAAAATCATGTTACAAAATCAACGGTCTCTGATCACATCATTTTTATTCCCTGCTCTCCTTTTATTATTAGTGCATCATTTACCACGATATACAAGAAATATTAAGCATATTACTTGTCTCCCATTAGTCATTCACACATCCCTATCTGTGACTGTGATGATCTGGAGCTGGCCATATATATATATATATATATATACAATTTCTTTCCCCGCAAATACGCCTTTAAATAACCTGTAATATAATACCATTCCCTCCCTATGTTTTGCCCCGCAGTGGACTAGCCCGAGTGGTTTCCCTTTGTGTTATCACATTTCTACTCAAGGCCGCTCATCCCAAAAAGCGTGCATTTTGTGTTCAATCCTTCTCGACGCTGAACCTTGAGAAATTAATACCATCATTCCCCCCCCCCCTTTTTTCCCTTTTGCCCCGCCGTGGACTAGCCCGAGTGGTTTCCCCTTGTGTTATCACATTTCTACTCAAGGCCGCTCATCCCAAAAAGCGTGCATTTTGTGTTCAATCCCTCTCGACGCTGAACCTTGAGAAATTAATACCATCATTCCCCCCCCCCCCATTTTTGCCCTGGAGACAGCAAAGCGGAGTATCACCCCTTGTTGTTATTGAATTTCTAAACCAGAAAACTCACGCCAAAGCGTGAATTTGGATGTTCACCTCAGCCCGATAAACTTTGAGAGTAGAAGGTCAAACCCGCAACATGGAAAGTGATTGTCATTGGATGGAAAAACATACAACATTTAAATCGCCCAATTGAATCATCACCTAATCGTCACCCAACTCGAATATATAGCCTGAATAAGCAAGAATCTGTCTTTTATGATCTGATCACTTGACCGTGGACGCTGGAAGGATCTAAACTTAGAACTTCTTTAGTATGATACATAACTGCAACCTAGGATATTAGCAAGTATATGTCTTTTAAGATCTGATCACTTGATTGTGAACGCTGGAAGGATCTGGACTTAGCGTGATACTTAACTGCTACCTAGAGTACTACCTGGTTTCTATTACTGGAACGACTTACCTTTAAGCTGGAGCTAGGGGATTGATCTACATCCTACACCAAACTACCTGACAGCTACTAGAAGGACTTTGAGATCCAGGGACTCTCAATGCCACGATTTATCGCGGGAGAGTAATCTTCCCCATTGCAGACATCCCACGGAATCTACGAGCGGGAACTCCGACTTCGCTACGCCTAGAACAGCCCCGAAGACCGGAACAGTGACACGCTTCTAGAACAGAAGTAGCTCCCACACTGTGTGATCCACCAAGATCATCACTAGGACTATAAAGGCTAAGCCCACCAAGATTGAGCTTAGAACTTGAGCAAATTTAGCATTTATAATGATGATGCCACTTGTATGTTAGGGACACTTGCTTTGCATTGATATACCTTTCTAATTGGATAAAATCCGTTTGATGTATATATGTTAAGCACCAGGAGTAGGAGTGTATAAAGGAGGATTTTGTAAATATTATTATTCAATAAATGCTCAGCTATTTCTCCTTTACCCAAGACTTTGTTTCAGTCTATACTCTATGTATATAGATAGGTTATTATGTCTGTGTGGTAATTTGGCTAAAGTAAAGTATCCCTAGACAGAGTGCCAAGAGGAGATCTCATACGAGAGATACTCCTCACTCTTATATTATAAGACAGATCACCACAGACATCCTCCCTCTGCATAAACAAAACGTATGCCAAATATTTTTTTTTTAATATTTCATCAAGTAACATCCAAGTCACATAAGTATTAAAGTAACAAATTATACTTCTTAACTAATACCACAAGTCTTCTAAAAAATGTGTTAGTTACATAATAATTAGGGAACTTCAGGGTTATTCAATTCTTTCATTTATTGAAATTCATAATTTTCATGCTTTTAACAATGTTACTGAGAAATAACACACGTGTTATTTCTCAGTAACATTGTTAACAGCATGAAACGTATAACTGTTTCTTATAATAAATATGTAGGCCTAATGAATTCTTGTTTACTCTTACGATTTGGACTTTGGACTACCGTGAACGATTTTGAGATGTATTGTACGATTCTACGTCGAGACACATAACTACTATATTACGAGACCTGGTTTAAAAACATTGTCCCCCCCCCCACCTTCATTAGTGGTCGCCGACAGAACCAATTACGTCACCAGCACGGAAAGATGCATAAAGGACTAGAGTATGTTGAACGACGTTTAGTATGATAATACAGTAGAAGACCTGGTTACACTGGAACTCCCTCTAGTGTACAATTTAGTCTAGAATAGCTCTTAGCACCTCAAAATTGTACAATACCTTTCTGTTATAATAAATAATAAATATATAGTATAATTTATACAATAACTTAGTGACTGAAGCATTGTCTTCATAGACTTGCATCTGGTAGCAATAGCCTGTATGTGAGCAGTAAATCACCCGTGTCAGTATTATCAATATTTATAATTTTGCCATCAATATCTTTATGTCTGACACTAGGTCAAATCGATCTGAAATTGGCTCTACGATATCTGTAAGACCATTGCCATCCTATTTTTCATCAGAACTAACACTGGACGATGCAGTGTGTAGTGCTGAAGACAGAGATGAATGGAGGAGTATGGTTCACATGTCATCTGTGGCACCCCAATGGTCCAAGGACTAAGGGACATGAGATGAGATGAACATATTTTACCATAAGAGACAGACAGGACTATAAGTAACAGATTTGACCTAATGTATCAGATAGAACCTTATGTGACAGATTTGGACCTTATGCGACAGGTATAACACTGTAAACCATATCAAGTAGGGATAACTCCAATTTTAAGAAATCTTCGATTGTTGTTAATCATACTAACACCTTAAGCCTTAAGCCATTGACAAAATGGTACTTGATATTGACCATATTAACATGTGTAGCTCCTTTAAATGTGTCATCTATTATCTACCAATGGTCATTTTTTTATCTACTGTCAGACCAGTGTTCCTATCTTATCTGCTATCAGAAACACACTAGCTTTTGAAGATGGTGCAGTGGGGAAAAGGGGAAAAGGGGAAGGTATAACAAGTTAAGTCAGGAAATTAATACTCGAGAATGCACAAAACACAGGCAGAAAGTTGTCATTGCATTATTTAACATTACAATAAATTGTGCCAGGTTTATATACATCAGGAGATTGCTCAGAAGTATTGTGTTGATATAACTGGGAGGGGGAGAGTCACGCTAAGCAACCCCGACGAGAATCCTCACTTTGCTAGCACAATACAATTCAACCCCCTCCCCTTTGATTCGTACAGTGTAGATTTACAACCTTCATTAGCGGTTATAGAAACCTCGATACAGGCTGTTGTACAGGTATACACATCAGTGAGACAAGAAAAGGCGGGCCTGGGCAAGCCTGAGACAATGTGGTGATAAAGTGGAGTGGATGAACCTTCCTCCTCTACAGCGCGACCCACTTGTTGCAATCATTTGGTCGGTATCACCCAAGAGGTCACGTTGAGGGGGTCTCTGTACTGTACTGCTTGGGCGGGGCTCCAACTCATAGACAAGATTTATTGGTATCAACGAAAAGAACGTACTTTTAAAAACACGTTCCTGCTGATTTTTTTCCCCAGATATGTAAAGGTTCTAGTTAATTAAGAAAGACAACCCCGCTCCACCAAACCCCTATTAATTTTCTTTAAGTTTTTTTCTGGTTTTAAAGTCCATGAAAAGTTCAATGATGGAGGAGCGACGTCATCATGAGCCTCTGAGTATGTCTACAAATCAGATGACCACAATGATACAAGGTATGGCCGAGAAATGGCTGTCGGGCGAAGAGCGGTCTGTAACTCCTGACCAGAGAGGGGTATTGGTCGATAGTGTTGTATTGGCTGGCATGGAATTTGTGCCATGAACAAGATCAATGGCCGGAAGGGAATTGTTGCCAAATCATGAAGGTTCGTAGCTAAGGTCAGCAGGCTTTACTGCAAAAAAAATCATGCAACTGTAATAAAGAAATTTAAAAACTTCTGAGGTAAGGAGCAGCGCTCGGGGTAACTGGCCGAAGGCCTGGGTGAATGAGAGCAGCGCTCGAGGGTAACTGGCCAAAGGCATGGGTGAATGATCATTAAATCAATTAAATCATTTGCTGGCCTCTAAGAAGCTGTAGACCATTTTCCAATCGTGTTTGTCTTCATGGCACGGGTAGCCATCTTGTTGTCCTGGGACAGGAAAAGATTTATTTTAAAACCTCAAAGGAATGTTTTGACAAATAGTGACTTAGTGGGTATACATTTTTTCCAGATAATTATAAATTGATTTTTTTTTCAAACAATCACGGAGACAGCTTCAACCTCTAAAAAATTCCTAGCAATAGTCCATATCCATTAGGAAATAGTCCATATCCAATAGGCAAAAGTCAATATTCAATAGGCAATAGTCCATATCCAATATGCAATAGTCAATATTCAATAGGCAATAGTCCATATCCAATATGCAATAGTCAATATTCAATAGGCAATAGTCATAAGACCTTTCATGGATTTTGCTAAAGACCTTACATGGTTATTGCTACTTGCCTTCAAGCGCTTTCGTGCCCAAATGGATTGTAAGGGATTTTTACTGTCAATTTAAATAAATGCATATTTAACATAGTGATGATGGTGAAGGACAACCATGGACCATTCCCATACACCCAGACCTGACAAAGGGACATCCCCGACGTGCCGCTCTGCGGCCCGATACCGGGTTGGGTAGGGGTGTTTTGGGGAGGGCATAAAGAGCGCAAGCTCGACGGCCCGCTGACGCCATTTCTTAATGTAACATTTCAGTAGCCTGGGGCGTCATTTCAGATAGTTTTTCAGGGGGGTGAGGGCAAAACTAAAACAACTTGATCGGCTTGTTAAGTTGTTTATTACTAGAGGCGCCACAGTATGTAGCAATTTAAATAAAACCTTCAAATTCGGGGGAGGGGGTGTCCCTGTTAGTAGCACAGACATTAAGTAGCACGGGCATTTTTTATTACAGCCATTTAGTCGCACATGTATTTAGTAGTACATCTAGTTATTAGTAGCATAGGCATTAAGCAATCCAGTCATTTTATAGTACAGCTAGTTAGCAGTACAGTCATTAAGTAGAACAGGCATTTTACATTTAGTAGTACAGTCATTTTGTAGTGCAATCAATAAGTAGTACATGCACTTGGTAGTTGAGCCTGTTAGAAGAAATACAGGTATTTTGTATCTTATTTACGCACGATCAGCGTTAGGATTCAAGGAGCATAACGTTTCGATTTATTTCAGGAAAATATTATCAAAATTATTTTCAATTAATTCATGAGGAACATTTCACTTTTTTCAGCTTTACAAATGGATTTGACTTAGAAACTCATTCTTAAGACAATTTATTGAAAATGTCTGCGAAGTATCATTAGCGCACCTTGAAACATCATATTCTCTTCCTGTAAAATAAACCTTTATAGCAATCAGGGGTACTAAGTAGATATAATTACATTTTTATTTAGCTTTTATTACAAACTGAATTTATTATCTCATAATGGAACGTTTATTTCAAACAGTTAATAAAGTCAATAAAATCATATTCACGAGTAAAACTTAATTTCGTTCCTGTCATTATTTTGTTTTAATTTTTATAATTTGTATTGTTCATCGCATATCTCCTTAATTAATTGTTTGTTTTAAATTTTAACTACTTATACATAATTGTGAATTGGCATGGATAGAAAAGAAATCACAAACAAATTAGACGTATTTGTGAATTGGCACGGATAGAAAAGACTTCACATACACATTAGACATATTTGTGAATTGGCATGGATAGAAAAGACATCACATACAAATTAGACGTATTTGTGAATTGGCACGGATAGAAAAGACTTCACATACACATTAGACATATTTGTGAATTGGCATGGATAGAAAAGACATCACATACAAATTAGACGTATTTGTGAATTGGCACGGATAGAAAAGACTTCACATACACATTAGACATATTTGTGAATTGGCATGGATAGAAAAGACATCACATACAAATTAGACGTATTTGTGAATTGGCACGGATAGAAAAGACATCACATACACATTAGACATATTTGTGAATTGGCATGGATAGAAAAGACATCACATACAAATTAGACGTATTTGTGAATTGGCACGGATAGAAAAGACATCACATACATATTATACGTATTTGTGAATTGGCACGGATAGAAAAGACATCACACACACATTAGACGTATTTGTGAATTGGCATGGATAGAAAAGACATCACATACAAATTAGACTTATTGTTCTTTTGTGTAGTATTAAAAACATTATTATTCAGTTTTACGTTATGGACAAAATCGTTTTTTGCCTTATATTTATCAGATAATAAATTATACTAAAATTTGAAAAAAAAATCTAAAAACTAAGATAATTCATTTATGAAAATGATTTTAATTTAGCTTCCTTGTATTTATTTTTTAATCTAAGTTAGGGATGTAAACGGAATAAACAAATGAGAACCGTTGAAAGTTGCGACTATAAATAGAGCATGAATTGGAAGTTTCAGTCTCGGACTGCCGGTGGCTTTTTCTTAAGCTGATAACCACTCAGTAAACGACCATGTCGACAGTAGTTTAAAGAATAACTCGTAGTAAGTTTGAAATAGACTTAAATTGTAATTAGTTAACCTAGACAGCTATTATGAAATAGTGTTAATTGTTGATTATATATGTAAATAAATTGATATTTATATATTATACGTTTAAAATATATCAAATTTTTCATTATAAAAAAAACAAGGCTGACAAGAAAATTCCTTATTCTGGCTAAAGTGTTTTATCTTTTCATTTGAGTTTTTCAAAGCGAAAGTTAAGTATGTAGGTACTCTCCCTCTGACTATGTTTTTTCCACTTAAACATTTAAACAAATTTTAAATATAAAACTGTTACAAATATTTTAAGTAAAGCGCATTAATTTTGAGAAAAAAAAGCATTTGACACAAATTAATTATTAAAAAGTAACATTTACAGTAATTTAATTTTTAAACTGTTCACAGCGTCTTTTAAAATTTGAAGATTTTAAAGTGTTTCAATTTACCTTAAGCTTAAGTTAGCTTTTTAATTATTGAATATCTTAAGGAAGCTTTAAGGATCAAACGTGAAATCGTAGAAAGCCCTTGTGGTACTTCAGTGGTGAACCCCTAACGTTAGGTTAGTGGGTGTAGTCGATGTCAGCGCCCCCAACACCTATAAAAGCTGTTAACATCAAATGGAACCAGTGTTGACCCACACAATTATGAAAATGTTTATTATGTAATGGAGTGCATGATTGTACGTTGCAGGCAGCCCCGCTAACCGATTGCCACTGATATTGGAAGCGTGAGAAGCAGCGTTAACGCAAATATAGTGAAGACGTTATCTTATCTTTGGTATTGTTATGATGAAGTGAAGCAGTTCGTATGGTTTCATCGACTTTTGAAGTATTTCGTTCATAGCTTTAAGTTCCCATCCCAGATCTTTAGAATAAATTTGATTTTTCTATTGTGCACTTTAATTTAAAAAATCTTCCATTCCTTTAATTTAATGTTAAAAATGTCTTTAAAATAAATATCATAAAGTAAGTCAAATAATAAAATTATACCATTGATGGTATAACCTTTATTTAAATAATTGTGCTGCCAAGTCTAAAACATCAAAGTAAAAGATATTGAACGTATGCGTTGAAACGTCTGATACATTTTCTTGTTCCTCAAACGCAGGCGGTCGTTTCTTTCTCCAATTCCTAGCTTGTTGCGTCTAAAAGTCAAGTGTTATCGTTAGTTCAGTAAAAATCTCACGATCACTTGTCAAAACAGCCAGTTATCTACATGTGGCACTGTTACATTTTAAAGGTGGTTGGATTTCATTTTGACTTCAAGAAAATAAGGTATTTAAAGGTTAAAGACTAGCACTACAGTATAAATACATAGACGTTACTTTTAAAGAAAAAATCTATTAAGTAATACGTTATAGTTCACCCAACAATTCTTGTTATTATTGTCTTTTGCATTAAAACTTACTGAGAACTTAATTAGGCATTAATTCTCAGGGATTATCCTTCATTGATGACTTTTTCGTTTTAAAATATCTACAGGATGTAAAAAATAACAAAATTCAACATTAAAGATAATTGGTACATCTTAATTTAAATTCGTAATTATATTTACAACATAAAATAAAACTATAACTTTATGGGATTGAGGTGTGCAAAAAATTGAACGAAAAAAAAATTATTACAAAAGCAGTCTCACTATTGTAAAGGAATTTGCACACTATTATAGTTTTATTTATAACGTGATTATATAATAAATGAATTTTATCTCAAGGTTGGATTTGCAGTCATAATCTTTGAAGATGGCAAGTGTCCGACCATTCGTTAACTTAGTGTTGCTAGGAAAAACAGGACATGGTAAAAGTTCCACTGGGAATAGCATTATAGGCCGAGAAGAAGCATTTAAACGTTCTGACGCTACAGTGTCAGAGACAAAGATGTGCACTTTACAATGTTTTATGAGAGGGGATACACTGGTCAGAGTTGTTGATACTCCTGGTCTTTTAGACACACAAGAGCCAACCGAATCCACACTCTCGGAAATAGGTCAAGCAATGAGCTTATGTCCAGGAGGTTTTAGTGCCATAATTTTTGTCATGAGGTATGGTACCAGATTCACAGAGGAGGAAAAACAAGTTTTTATCACATTAAAACAATACTTTGGCGAAAATATACTAAGAGATTTTGGTGTAATTGTTATGACCCAAGGTGACAGTTTTTCCAATAATTATTGTGAAAGCTTTACATTCCAAGAATGGCTCAATGACCAGAAGGAAAAAGATGGGGAATCCCCGTTTGTTCAACTACTAAACGAATGCAACAACAGATGTGTCTTGTTCTACAACCGTGGACCAATGTTTAAACAATTGAAAGAAGAAAGTGTCAAAGAAATGTTCGATCTAATCCGTGGAGAGATTCCCAAACCTTACACAAGTGAACATTTCCAACACGCCAAAACTGCTAGAGAAACTTTAATCAAAAACTTACGAGCACCTGCGTTGTGTGCTGAGATTCAAGAAAAGCTGAGTCTGTTGGTGGATCAACTCAATAGGGATATGAGAAACAACGTGGTGTCCTATGATGCCATGACATCTAATATTAAAGAGATAGAATGGGAACTGGTCAAGCTTAACGATAAGTCCAAAGAATTTCAGTCCTTTAAAAGACAAATTGATGGACTGACAGAAAATATAAAACAAATGAGAGAAACAGAGGATGAAGAGAAACAAAGACAACAGCAGGAACAGATGATAAAAGACCTGGAAACGATGAAAAATTTCCCAGGCTTTGTTCAGTTCTCAGCCGCTAAATTTGTGTTAGGGTTCACAAAAGTGTTTACCACCGTATGTAATTATGCTACTGTTGGTCAATTTCAGGATACTTTTGAAATAATTAATGATAGAATAGAAAAGTATCTGAATGAAGTAAATGAAAACTATGAAAAGTATATGGACATTCTAAATCGAGCAACACTTGAAAACCTTCCTGAAATAATGTATCATCTTTTTTAAAAATGTAATTTATGAAAAAGCACATTGGTTGTATTTGTTTCTAATTATCTCTGCAAACGTCTGCAGATATTTTAATGTTTGGGTATTTTCGATGTTATTTTGGATTTGAATATTCCTGTTGTTGTTTTTTTGTTTTTTTTTTTTTTTTTTTTTTTTTTTTTTGTTTTTTTTTTTTTTTTTTTTTTTTTTTGGGGGGGGGGGGGGTTTTTTTTTTTTTTTTTTTTTTGGTGGGTTGTGTTTGTTTTTTTAAAAAATAAAATGTTCAAAAGTTATCAAACTACTCCTTGAACATATTTGTTAACATTAATGAAAATTTTTTATTTTCTTTAAACATTCATTATATCACAATTAACAAAAAGTGTAATATACTTAACTCCTCTTCTTCTTCTTCTTCTATTTATTAAGGGCCCACGATCAATGTATTGATCATTTTGGCTCCTATGCATGTAGAGGGGATTTGCAAAGTTTTATATTTTATATTTTATATTTATAATACTTGTGCGATTTAGTTTCTTTATAAGATATTATAATTATTATGAGTTATTACTTTTCTAAAAATTTGTTAATTTACATGCTACAAAATCCAAAAAAAATAGTTCTCTTCACATGCTGAAACAATTGTGTAAATTAGTTTCTGTGTAGGCCCAAGCTATTACCATTTTTTATTATCTTTACAGCTTTTATATTCTTTTTTTTTTTCTTATTAAACTGTGGTAAAATTTGCAATTTATTTATTTTTTTTTTACATGGAATTGATTATATTTACTTAAGTTGTGTTACACACTGGAATATTTTTTTTTAATCTAGTTCCTTGATACGATTTAGATATTGTCTAATTTAGTTTTATTTTAACCTAAAAGTTTAAGATAAGACTATTTTCAAAGGCAACTTGAAACTCGCCCGTGCACGGCACTGCGCATATCGAAAAGTGACGCAAAAAAACGTAGGTGAGTTTTGTAGTAAGTTTCATTATAATCTACAGCATTTTTATATTTTAATTTTATCATTTTAGAACAAATGTCATTTGTTCTAAGTTTTAGCATACAATTTAACCTAGTTAAACTTTTTTTTCCCTCTATATCCTCTCATTTACAGTTTGAAAATAAAAACACTTGTGAAATAATGACTTGACTATGTTTTAGAGAGTAGCTTGCGTTGTGTTTATCTTCATTATACACAAAACTTGTTTGTTTGTGGGATGTTGTCCAAGTTTATCAGACGCGATAACTACAATGCAATGCAGTTGCTCTAATTAACTGGGATTCTGTAAAACAAGAGAGATGAGTTACTTAATTAAATGTTTTCTTTTACGGAAATCACAACCCCAATTTGATTGTATTAAGCCAGGTGCTAAAAAAAAATTTATTAAAGAGACAATGAAAGGAAAACAAATTCGTTCAAAATAGTAATTGAAAACGTGGTGTTCCTGTTTTATAAATGTTCAAAGAATAACAAGTGAATAATCTGGTAACTTTTCTATTTTATCGTGCAGTAGTTAATTTTTTTTTAAGATGTAAAACTAAACGGACATAATTAGGCTTCGGTAACTTGAGACCTAGACGTATCCTGTCATCCTTTCTGAACGGCGGATTTTTAAAAGTTTAAATTATTACACTTTTGTGTTTGTTAATAATGAAGTAGGGTCAATTTTTGTATCCTTTAGTTAAATCTCTTTTATCAGCAATCTCTGCTGTGGCTGTACACAGTCGTAAATAATTCGACAATGCTTACTCCTTATAACACTATTTAATTTAAACTTTACTACCGACCAAAAAAGGCATTTAATGCAATAGTAGAATTTAGATAAAACACAAATAAATAAAGTGGTGTCTGGCCTATCAACATGGGGGTCCTATGACATAAATTAAGACTCCCCTTTTACTTTTTAAGGTCAGTGTTTATCTTCGCCTGCAGCTGAGGTGTAATACTCATTGTAATACGTTCTTTTACCACAGTTGTGTTCTTTTTTTGCTACCATCTATTAATTCATGATTTCTGTGTGTGTGCAAGGTTGTTAAAAATGCTCGAGGCACTTCTGATTCTGCAAGGGCACGTTGCTGCATCCATGATCTGGCATATGTGCAACGGTTTGGGAAATGATACGGGTATCCTAACCGCTCCTAGCGGGTGCCAGGGCAGCCTTGAAACTCTCGATTGATGTCGAGTCCACGGCGGCATTGTCCAGTTGGTTCCAAGCAATTATTGTTCGTGGGAAGAATGATTGTTTATATTGGACTGTGTTAAACCGAGGCACAGTGCAGCATTTACTATTGTATCAGATGTTACTGCTCATGTTGTCGTAGGTGAAGTCAGAGTTTATTGAGCGTTTGGCTCTGATTAAGCGACCTCGCTTCTATATGGTTGAGATACGTGTTAGCTGGGATGGCCGAAACTAGCCCCGTGACCACTTTATATAAGAATGTTAGGCGGGGCTCTTCTCGTCTGTCTTTGAGAGAGGGGATGTCAAATCTTTTTAAGAGGTCAGTGACGAAGCCAGGAGTGGTGGATTCGTAGTCGCGATGAAGCGCACTGCATTACCTTTTATTCGCTCCATCTTGTCCACGTCTTGCTTTAGATGTGGGTCCCAGATGATCGCACCATATTCTAGTAGCGGACGGACTAGTGTGAGATAGGCATTTCTTTTGCAGGATGTTGGGCAGATTTCTTCGAATGAAACCAAAAGTTGAGTTGGCTTTTTTTATTGAATTTTATTGTATATGGGGTGACCATTTTAGATTATTCGAGAAGAGAATAATTCCAAGCTATGGATTATTTGATACTTGTTGGAGAATGGTTTTGTTTAGAGAGTACATATAGATTGATGGATTTTTCTTGAGATGCTCATTGTGTGGCATTTGGTTTCGTTAAAGTTCATGCTTCATTTGTCCGCTCATACCCCATAAATCCTGACGCCTCCCCTGTACAAGAAACAGGTAATAGGAAAAGATAGTATCCGATTTTATTTCGCCTGCGTTACCCAATGGCTGCGCTGCTGATGTGCTTAACATAAATTACTGATACTGTCAAGCCATACTGCTTCTTAGCTTTTGTGACCTCCACTTTTTCCATGTTACAAATTCGCCCTTTGTTCTCTCGTAATTTCCCAACAATACTAAATCAATGACATGTGGTTTAAAAATATTTTCACCATAAAATGTTTTATTGTTTTACACACTTACACATTTCTCTAGCGTGAGCCATTTAAAATAAGATCGCAGCCCATGGATTGCAAAGCACTGTCCTAGTTGTTTAAAACACAGAAAAAAACAATTGGAAAATCGAATAAGTTACCCTTTGCATAACATAAGATTTAATTTAAATTTATATAAATAAATTAATGAAAAGGAATGACATATTTTGTTACAATTTTTTCAACTTACATAATGTGGATGCTGCTTGTATAGTAATTATATACATATGTAGGCCTATATATATATATATATATATATATATATATATATAATATATAATTGGTCTTGAATTAAAATAAAAATATTATATTGTTCTAAGTATTTCTATTATTATAATTAGCCATGTTATTATTACTTTAATTTTTATTATGATTTTAATAATAACTATATTCAGTATAAGAGTTGTTATATATATTGCATAGTACACCAAATAAATTAACTTTTAGTTTATAGATAAATATTTAATGCACTGCAGGTGATGTTAACTGGCGGCGATGGTAAAGATGAATGTTTAAATTATGATTTGGCTATTTGGTCATGTAGCTATTTTGTAAAAAATCTCCTCGCCCCCACCAGCCATGTTCCCTTTAAGTTTATGCTCACAGATGCCGCGAAGCAGTTTTTGAGTATCCGCGAAGCAAATCTCCATATAAGTGTGTTTGTATTTGTGGGCTGTAAAATTTTGCACACACAAAAAATCGATGTTGTAAAACTTTGTACTCAACTGTATGATTTTACAAACGAACCAGCAAAGCTTAGAGGGAACATTGCCCACCTTGCGGATCAATATAGATGAAAAAGATCAGAACTGCGAGTTAACCACTGCGCTTTGTGGAATGATATCACAGGAAAGTCCTGAAGCGGGAGTCTCTGTGATGTCCAACATAAAGTCCAAGAAGCGTAACGCTATGAGTGGTGAACATTTAGCAAACCCAATTGGGGGGAGGGGGGGAGGGAGTCTAATAAAAAAAGGGGGGGGGGGAGCTGGTGCTACTGACAATTAATTACCTAAACAAAAAAAAACAAACAAAAAAAAAAGTTTAACGTACAATTCAAAGCCAAATATATAATTTAAAAATGGCCAAACTTTTTATTGGATTTATTTATATAAAGTTATTGCATATATGACCTTTTATCTATCAGGTATTAAGTATTTATAATATGAATCTTTTTATAAAAAGGAAAAAAATTATAATTATGTATTTTATTTGCAGTCGTCGGGATCGTGGAGAAAATCTTTTTGGCCCACTTAGTCAAAATGGTTGGATAGCACTGACGTCATGAAATAACGGCAGCTGCAATTGTTTAGGTTTTTATTATTTTTTTATTTTAATATGTTCCAAGTTGTATATTCATTTTTTCAGAAGTTTCTAAGAACATGGGTAACCATCTATGTATACAGAAAAAAATTGGAATATGTCCATCTTTAAGTATATTTTTTTTAAAGAAATGATTGCTTCTTTAAAAGAATGATTCCTTTTTAATGTTTTGACAGGTTTAATGTTTTGTATGGGATACACTCTAATACATGGTCCTGCCCGAAGACTCATAGGATATAATGAAACTAAATTAGACAAAGGCAATGGCGTACACAAAACTAAATTTCAGAACTAAGGGAACATAATATAAATAAACACATTTTTTAACGTTGTGCATTTATGAATTTATATTTTTAATTTAAAAAGATTATCTGCATATATGAAACTAAATTACAAAACTTAAAAAGAAGAATGCGTTATTAGAGCCAGGTTTATATTATAGTATGTGTTAATATTTTATGACTCATAAACAAACCACTTAACTTGCTATCTTTAGTCTTTGTAAATTTTGAGCATGCCCCAAATTTGGTTGAAGTTACACAAATAATCATTGAACAAAAAATCAAAATCATCATCCATGCCAGATAACTATGTTGAAATGCCTCGTAACTGCTGACAAAAGCATTAAAGCGAAAATGATAAAAGATTGATAATGCATACACTGGCGTAGGAAAGTGCATCCTGGGGGGGGGGGCGGAAAATTTAACCTTGGGGCGTTAATACTAATAGGCGGTGTCGTATCGCCTGGGGCGATCTTCGCCCTCTAACCTTTACTGTAGGGGGAATTCAAAATGTGGTGTACCTTAAATATTGAAGTACACTCGATAAGCATTTTTAACAGCATTATCATTATTAAAACAAGATTGCTCTCTGGTGTTTCGAGGTTAAAAGTAACGTCCTTCCTTAAAGATTAACAGAAATCTTAGAGATAAAGAGAAATATCTCTGTATCAGACTATCATTTACTATCATATGATTACTGCGATGTCAGCCACAAGGAATGGTACGCCCATCTTAATGTTTTCAGTATTGTGTAAAAAGCCAATTGATTTTTTTTTCATTAGACATTTTCAGTACTATTGATATGTAATTATTCGTAGACACTACACAAACTCCTCTTCATTGAAAAAAAGGAAACGAGCAAAACAAAATTAGGTTAAACATGAAGAAAGGAACGCAACAAAACAACGAACGTGTCGGCAGGACGCCTTCGTCAGCGAACAAACAGAAAAAAACAGAATATTTTTTGTTTAAATAGCACTTAGCTGAGAAGTAGTATCGAAGAAGGCAGCAAATACATTGAAGAAAGACTTTAAAATAAAAATTAGACACATGTTGTTATTTTTTATTTGGAATAGATATATACTATCATGTAGATAATTGATACAAAATATTAATTTTTAGGGATTAATATCCTTAAAAATGTATTTTGTATTTTAAAATACGGGGGTGTGCTAAAAGTTAACACCTTTATAAAACAAGCATTTTTCATGTATTAATTTCATGCAATTAATCATCATGTTAAAATCATACATTGCCAACAAAAACGTGATATATTAAATCCAGAAATGTGATGAGTTAATGCTCAGATATAATGATTACATCTACGATCGTGTAGTACAAATCTTTGTTCTCTCCCATCTTTAAATGCTGTGAAACCACCCGTGGGAAAACAACAAAACGAAAAAAACAAAAAAGAAATAATAGTAAAAGTTGTTGGTTTTTTTTTTATCAGAGCATTCCATTTTATTTGGATTCATTTAAAGAAAATTACAATGTCCTAAAATCACTTCAAGTTCAAGGTAGTAACCCAGGTTTAAACCATGGTTTTCGTAGTTATGTGATAACCTGTGAGAGATAAACACTCTGTCTACACAGACAAAGTCTACTGCATGTTTAGTTCGACTGTCCTGTAAATCATTCACATTTAGTCTTTGTTGTATTTGATCTCAAGAACTGCCATGGGTAGATAAAAAGCGAACTGGAAATTTGTGCTACGTTTCAGTTATTTAATGAAGACACAATCAAAATTTGAATGGGTTTTTTTTTGTTTGTTTGTTGTTTTTTTTTTTGTTGTTTTTTGTTGTTTTTTTTGCTTTCTAACAGTTATCTCTTTAACTGTCATTTGATGAAATTGTAACAAAAGGCGGCAAGTGTATTTTTGAGAGTTTCTTTAACTATGTTACACTGTACACCAGAGAATTGAGACCATCAACATCTTGTCTTTATCAAACTGTATTGTAGATCATTATTTTGTGAAAATGGTGCAAGCCTATGTATTTCTCGATATGTTAACAAAAGCTATATTTTAAATATCTAAGTCTTTCATTAAACTTAAAAATCTCATCTCATTAATCTTTAATTAATCTACGTATTTGAAATACATTTAATTTGCATCAACTGATTGGAGGATTTTTTTTTTTTACTTTAACTTACACATAAATTTCCATCAATTAATTCTATAAATAAAGACATTCTAAAAGGAATGAACATTAATATATAAACTGAACAGTGAGGTGCACGCATTCCAACAGGTCAATCCCAAGGAACAGTTTGAGAACCGCTGACCTAACAGACATTTTCATAAGATAGTTAAGGGAGCTATACAAAAAAAAAAATGACACCTCTAGAATCGAATAAAATAACTTTCTCCCCTTTGATGCTCTAATAGATCTATCCCACTGAATAAATTGCTTTCGTTTTTTAAATGCTCATACCTATACCTTAATTATATCCCATCCCTCCTTCTTAACACACCTGTGGTCACCATACCATGCAAACTATACACCAGACTTTTTCTCAACGATAATTTTATGTTTTCAATCCTAGTAAGACCACTAAAAACTATTGGTAATATATAAATATAATGTTTCTAAACTAAAAATAAATAATAGTAATTTTTAAACCAAAAAAACTGATAAAATCATCGAGCTCTAGTTCATCAAACCTGTCTCTGGACCCACAATATCTTTCAAGTTGATATTTAAAGTTTTGAATCTCGTGATTAGACATTACACTAAATATGTATTACATTTCTAAAACTCCTACGTACCAATCAATATCCCACTTATTTCTTACATCATCATCTTCAGCAACCCAGCCGAGATCAAGAATGTTGACTTCTCCTGAACTGCTCTCCTATGAATCTCACCATGCCACCATGTGGCCTGGGTAAATTTTACTAAAAAACCAAACAGAAATACAATATGTTAAAATATTCGTGAGTAGAGTGCTTCTCAAAAATTACCATGTGACTGCAGTTGTCTGTCAAGCACCATCAAAGTTACAAAATCAGTGGACTGCAGTCGTCTGTCAAGCACCATCACAGCTATAGATTAATGGACTGCATAAGTTTACCCGATTCTGATATTGCAAGCATAAATCACTCTGTGTAATTTAATGTGTACTGAACACTCACTTAATACAATTTTATAAATGAAACTATTTACAATAATAACAATTTTTGAGAGTCGTGTTTTTGCATCTGAGGACTTATCGTAACCCTAAGTCTAAGTCTTGTTGAACTCAGAGGGACACAATGATGAACACGAATTCCGAAAAAAAGAATATAATGATTGACAGTTGCAGTGAATAAAAAAAGTTAATTTAAAGTTTTTGAAAATGCCGACCTTCCTAACTATAAAACCCTTATGTATTTTTTAAAAGAATGTTTGCCTAAAATGCGACCCTCTCATTATATAGAGAAAAAGTGCGGGCCCCGTGCTGACCGACCACCCCCCCCCTCTTCGCATACCCCCCCCCTTCCTTGGCCAGTGGTTAGAATATAAACTTTTAGCACAAGATAGAGTAATCTCAGACCTTCACCAGAATATGTGCGTTAGTTAGTGTGAGAAAAAGTGCGGGCCCCGTGCTGACCGACCACCCCCCCCCGCTTCGCATACCCCCCCCCTTCCTTGGCCAGTGGTTAGAATATAAACTTTTAGCACAAGATAGAGTAATCTCAGACCTTCACCAGAATATGTGCGTTAGTTAGTGGGGCAAAACCGACAAGTGGCAGGGGTTTCCAAAAAGTAACAGGGTCCCGAAAAGTGGCATGGGGGGCCCGAATATTTAAGCGACGGCACTGATTGACCTTGGTGTGCTTAAAGTAATACTTATTTTTGAACAAAAAAATCAACTTAGTATAATGATTACTTTTTAAAAAAAAATATTTCCAAATTTTTACTATGAATGACGTCATAATTCTTGTGTTACGAATTTGTGACGATCTATTGTTTCAATTGTGTTATGAATTTGTGACGATCTATTGTTGTTTAAATTGTGCTACTAATTTGTGACGATGGGGGACGGAAAAAAGAGGAGGGGGGGGGGGGCTAAAATCAGCAAAAACGGCGTGACGTCTGCTTTTTATAAATCGTTAAAATTAATTTAAAACTGTTATTTTTTATAAATCATAAATGAATGCCTGATCATGTTGATAAGTAAGAAGGACTCTATAAAAGGCATCATATATCAAAGTTTCATTAACTGAAGAAAATTGTAGCAGTAAAAATGTACCAATAGTCAGAAAATTTAAAGATTTATTTAGAATTTCAAAGAAATGTAACTTTCTTCTAATATATTACAAATTTATTTTTGCCGCTTTCTGCGATTTTCATTAAAAAAAAAGTAATTACCCAAAAGCGTCCCCACTCCTTTTCCCCACAGGGCTCCACTTTACTGAGTTTGGGAATCGCTGTCTTAGTCTAAGTATATTATATGCATTTGGAATTGAATTTAGCTTTGCACCATTCTACAATTAATCGGAGAACAACCGAATTTAGGCGTAATTTAATATTGTTGTATTTATACAAATACGATATTTTAAGTTTTTACAATACACTAATTATATTTTTAAATTTACCTTTAAAGTATTTATTTCGTTAAACTTCTTGATCAATAAATGATTATTTTTTATATCTTCATACAAAAAGATGGTCGTCAACCGTCATAACAAAAAAAGTAGGTAAAGTAATAATACCTGTCCCGATCATTTTCAACTCCTAGAAGATACAAATTGAGGGTTAATTAAGTATACTTTGTCAATTTACGCAATCCGCGCCACTTTGTAAAGCATTGATGAATGATTGTTGAAATAAAACCTCTCTATACTATACTCTTATTAAGACTATAGACTAAAAGACTAAGACTAATACTAATAATAATATTAATATATAATATATTATAATGTTATTACTTAGTAGTTACTAATATTACTAATATATAATAAATTATAGTTATAGTATCCTATAGTCTATAAGTACAAGTCATAGTAAGTCATACACTTCGAATTTGATGTGACTTGACTTTAATCACTTTAATGATAATTGAATTGGTCTAATTCTGTGAAGAGGCAGAAATTAAAAACAAATTACCAACTTAGGTACTTTGACACAAATTTTAAATATACTCCTATTGCTATGAATGATGCATCATTTTAAAGGGCTAGCTATAAGCTTTATAACAACACCAATTTTATCTTTCTATCTTTTATAGAAGTGGAGTTATGAATTTTTTAGTCACATTTTTTTATGCCCCTTATATAATCTATATATTTTACCCCCAAAACGTGTGACCCAAATTTCACATTTCTGCATTATTTTGCCCACAACATTTTTATTTTTAAAGATAATTGCACCAAATTTTCAGGAGACATTCCTAATCTAATAAACAACACAAAGAACATTATAAATTTTACATTACATCAAGACTTTTTATTTTGGATAATTTTCTTTGCAGGTATGTTGAAAAAATCATGTCCAAAAAAATTGTAAAAGTTATTATTTGTAAAGGCAAAAAAAATAAAAAATACATGTTTATTGTAGTTAAATTAAATGTATGATTCAGTTATATTGCAAATAAATTCTTATCTTTATAAAAGGTAAGTAGAAGTCTTTTTAATAGAAAATTAAATGCATTAAATTATAAAAACTATTCAAATCACCCATCACGAGACTAATATATGAGTCGAGCATATGGGTATGTGATTAAATCTTAACAGGGGATGGGGATGTTCTGCCTATCATTTTCTGTGTAGACTCCTTTACAGACTTCTTGGTCTTGTTAATGAATCACAAAATTTCTCCTTCATAAACTTTGTCTTTGCCATCCTCGCCCATGTTGATGGAAGTGGAATGGAAGTGGAATAAATTCAACAAAGATCTTCTCTTCAACAGAAAATTAAAATTTTTCCTTGTACCTGAAAGAAGCCTAGAAATAACATCTTATCATAATCCTGATTCTTCACAATTTCTTTTTTCTTTTTAATAATATTCATTTTATGTGGTGATTAAAACTCATATCTTTTTTTTTAAATATTTAATTTAATGTTATTTGATATATTAAATAATTGTTTATGTAAACTGGTTTTCTATGTCCTTATTAAAAAAAATTTATTTTGATGATGTTGTAGTATTAGAATGTTATATTAACTTAACAATAATAACAATAATTTAAAAGTTATAATTAAATGCTTTATTAAATTTTTAAAAAAATTTACTAATTTTAATTTGGCCACCAACTGCAAGTGAGCCAAGTGTGTTGTAAATATTTTATTATAATATTATTAGCCTAGGCCTAAGCTAAATATTAGTCCTAGGCTTAGGCCTAAATAGACTTAATAGGATTACCGGTAAAATAACTGTTTTTGTAAAAAATAATTGTATGCCTGATTTTAGCCATATTCTCCCATATGAGTTGTAATTTATAAGCGAATAACAATTATTATTATTGATATTGCTATTACTATTATTACACAATTAATTATTGATTCAATAATGAAGAACGGTAGAACTAGAAAGGATAAATTTGGTACCCGGTGAACAAAACTAATGTCCAAATTATTCATTTGAAACGTATTAGTATTAGAATTATTCATCATTCATATGGTTAGGGATTAAACAAAACAAAAAAAAAATGATCATTTCATAATTGACAGTAATAATAATAGCCATTTCCGGCAACTCGATCGAATAAAATTAACTTTCGATTCAGCAACATTTTCATACCCCCACCTACACTTTGCGGAAGGCATAACTTTTCATTGAGTGGGTCAATTTTAATAATTTAAATATGTTAATACGCGCGATTGAATATAGTTTCTAATCCACTAAAGCTTATTATTATGGAACACCTAACAAAAAAGTATTATGTGATAAACTTACTGAATGGTTCCTGTCCGTGACACATACAAAAACAAACTAGTAGTATAATTTAATAGAATCACCGGAACACAAAAACTGATACGCCACTGATGATGAAGGCAATTATTTAATGAACAAAGGTGACATACAATGCAATTTTCCAAAGATACCGTGTAGCTGTACGCCATATTGTAGAACACATTTTTTCGACATTTTAGGACATGCGCAGAACAGTGCGTGAACAAGTATTGTTATCCCTATACCAACCAAGACCAATGTATGTTTAAGTTTAATAATGATTTAATGCTGATTCACAGTGCCAAGGAGATCCAAACATTGAAAATAATTTTGAAATGCCCAGTTAGAATAAGAATGTTTCAAGATATCTCAGGATGAATACCTGTCCCCTGCCCCTGTCATTCAGAATGAATAGCTTCCACATTTTTAAATTCAATCTGCATTAACTAACTTCCATAAGTTATAAATCAATAAGTAAGTACAACAAGCCAGTCCAGTAACTGCCAGAAGCTGAAAAATTTTGTGGTAGGCAATCTCTTCAACAATTTTTTTATCAGCAGAAATGTTGGCATGAAATTTCATTTTAAAAAAGCAATTTATACTATACAATTCAACTAATACAGGGCTTTAACTTTAATTAACATTAATTAAAATTTTATAAATATACACACATATTCCATATCATTTGTCAGACTGGATGCTTATTATTATTATATTTTTATTAAGTACATTGAAATTTTGATAATCTTTGATAAAGAATAATTTTTAATGTTACATACAATTTTTTTTACCTTAACTCTTTTCATTCCTCATATATAGAGAGCGTATAACTATATATATACGTTGGTTATTTTCACTAATAAAATATTATCTTTTTTATTTTTTAAGTGTTCTATACCTATTTTATTATACATGTGGTGGAAGAAAAATATAGAAAAAAATAATATTTAAAGATTTTAAATAATTATTGAAGTTTTTTTGCGAGCTCGAGGTTCACATGACATGCAGAAGCGTTACTCGCCATTTTAGGAAAAACTGCAAGATGCTTGTAGACTCGGTAGCCCAAAATTTTAAATAATGAATACTACTGATGAAAATATTGATAAAATTTTATCTGAAACATCTGAGGAAGATAGTTGGGAACCTGAATCTAGTGACTTTGTGTAACACATGCTCTGACATGCTATTTCTTAGGGTGTTATGTCAGTAGCATGGTCACTTGTTTTATATTAATGATTCAGGATGCAGGCTAAGACTTCTTCCATTCTTCCACTTACTTATCCAGTCACTTATCCAGGCACACAAAGAAGTATACTGAATTCTGGTTAAACTTACAGTACTTTATTATATCACACTTTACACTGATAATATTAATAATAATCCTTGCATGAATGTAATCATTTCACATATATATATAATATTCCACCTCTCAGAAAAACACGTCCTCACTCAGCTACACTATTCAATCAACTGCCCCTTTTATCCCTCAGCAAAGCCTGGAGACTTTCTCTTTACAAAAAACATAATTTTACTCTCCAAAAACGTGGGGCTCACTTTTACTTCTCAAAAATACAATTCACTCTCTTTCCTCGTGGAAAATATGGTCAACACAGTTCAATGATCACTCGTGCTACCTCTCTGGTTTCTTGTGAAAACATGGCCTGTTACACTTTGATTCAGATTTTGCTGAGAATCTGCCTTTATAGCCCATTATAGTCACTAAAACTAGAAGGTTAGTAATCGAGTGTTTCGTGATTCTATATTTTTTAAAAGATTTTTTATTTTATCGGTTTAAATTGTGTTTTTAATATTAATTGAAATATTTACTACCCATTTTAAAATGAATCTACTCAAATAAAATCATTGTAAAATTTGCAAATATTTTATTACATAAATAATTTTAGAAGACATTATTCTTAGAAACTGTTGCAAAGGAATGTAAACAATGCAGTCAACACTGATTATTACGATATATTTCATCCTAAAGGACATGAAATTCGACATGTATGTGTGTTGTAAAAAAATTAATTATCTGTCACTAATTTTTTGTTGTTATAATGATTTTAGACAGTATTTGAAGTATTGAAAACTGGAAATTTAAGTAATTATATATTTTATATTCATTTCATCCCTAATAGTTGCATATAGGTCTATAATATTAGTTCTTCTTTTACATTCACTGGCTAGGCTTGTATGAGGTTCCAGATGATGACCCACTGGTTCGCACTCCTAAGTTTCCCCCAGCCAGAAAGCCAGGCTCATATGTGTGGGAAGAAATGTCATCATAACATGGATACAATCTGCATTCTAGAGTCTAAGGATTTTCAAGAAATGTTTCACTCTGAATTTGGTTGAAACATTTGTAAAATACACCTATTCAACTACCATGGGACCTTCTAAACCTGTGGTTTGTTGATATCTCAACAATATACCACTTTTACACATTTCTAGGACTACTAATGTGCATGTCAACTGTACAAGTCCTCAGTGTACAAAAATACTCGTCAACCGCAACAATGTTTCATTACTACCATGAATTGTGGGCTCATGCCTTATTCCCAAAAACAGATTTATACAAATAAGAAATTCTTCAAAGTTTCTAATATTGAAACAGACAATGAGGACAAAGTGTGCAAAGTGAACTTGTCAGACTTTATCAGAAGTAAATAAAGATAAAAACAAAGCAATGTGATATGAGGTGGTGGATAAGAGATAATATAATTTATACTACGTTCAGTGGAGAGAAAATTAGACAAGCCTCACTTATTTCAAATAATATGACAGCAAATGGATTTTCTTTTGTGAACAAAACCAAAACTGATGGTGTATTTCTAGACAATTATTGGGGAGAGAACCAGATATTGTCAAATTAGATTTTGAAATCATACAATTCATTCCTGTGACCTGTTTGGTGTTGACCTGTTGATAAATGAATATATCACTCTAAGTAAAGAGAACAGCACTGGACTAACCCCTTTTTCCATTTTGTTGATAATGCCAGCTATAATCTCTTCAGGATTGTTCAAAAGAAAACTATAAAACAGATGAACTGAAGCTACTTGACATTTGATTCTCCATTGACTTCACGGAGGAAATTATTTTAGCATTTGATGATTTACTAAAAGTGATGATGTTCCAAGTGCTGCAAATGTAAATAACACAAAATACAATATAAATGCAAGAATTCCTGATTGCATAGATTTTAAAAGCCATTTTACAGTGTGCTATAAAATAGGAATGCTAAGAAAATAAAATCAAATATAGTAAATTTATCTTTCTTAAAAAAACAATAAGCTTTCTGAGTAACAATACCATGAAGTTTAAAATCTTTATTATTTTTTTAAATCTCTAAGTAATGTTTTAAAAGGTAAAATAATAATAACCTTTAATTTTTGTGAATACTTTGTGGAGGGGTGGTGATTTTAAAAAAAAAAAATTTTTTCCCTTTTTGACACATTTTACAAAATAATTTATATTTTGGTCAAATGCTCATGAAATGTTCTAAATCATGCGTATGATAAAAGAAAATGAATTTGCTTTCTAAATAAATAGATTTTATTAAATAAATTCATGTGTTTTGTTTTTTTCCTTCTTTGCATGTGATCACCAATTTTTTTTACACCAACCTGTTAAATATAAATAAAACAAACTGATGCCGTTAATTTACCCATTATTTTTAGTGCTTTCCTCATTCAAATATAATCTTTCTATAACAAAACAACAGAAATTTAACAAATTGTAATAGGACTAAATAAATTAACTTCCAGACCTTTTGTAAATTATCGCTACAGGAGTGGTTAAATAATAATAGTAAAACATGAGCTATTCCTTCATTTTAAGATTGGTGGCTGGTAGGTGCTTCTCTTTGTATTTTAAACTTAAACATCCATTAAAATAAAAAAAAGGTAATTGCAAAAAATATAGGGGTATTAGTATTAGGTTCCACGTTTTATTTTGTCTTCTTCATTATTTTCATCATACTACATGTTCAATCCTTTTAGCCCAATGGACGTACTATAAGCACAATCTATGGGCAGTACATAGACAGCTTTGCGTCCCTATGTTGACTGTATCCAGAGACTCGGACACACGATATCATTTAAAGTCATGATCACAGTGGTGGATTTATTATAAGATCAAACAAAACCATGTCTTTTGGGTAACAGATCCCAAGGGAAAATTAAAATCAAATCATTGATATTATAATTAAAACATTAAAGAGATTTATTGAGCTTAAACTAATAATAAAAAGCTGTACTTACAATTATAATGCTCAAAATCACAATGGCTTCATTTAAAGTTAATTTCCTAAAATGGCTGCTTCTCCTGGGTCTTAACTTCTGGAAGTTGTATTTCTCTTTTTTTTTTTCAACTCATAATACATTTAAACTGAATTTTTTGCAGCCATAGGAAAGTAAAAGCAAACTATTTGTTGTTTGCCTATATTATTGCAGCTGTCACATTAAGCTTGTCATTTCATCAAAAGAAAATATCTATTAGTTTTCACCTTTTGATGACTATTGCTCTAGTTTATGGCTTGTCTTTTTTTTTTCTACTTCACTCCTTATGTTCCACCCAACATTTCTATTTAACCGGGTCATAATAAAAGTCTAAACTTAAACACTCTGAATTTATAGTTCCACTATCTCATATTAATAAGTACCCGGTAGTAATTGATGCTCAAAGAAAATTATACTTTGCCCCTTTTTAATCCCTAAAATCCCTTTATTTTCGTTGCACTTAGCCGAAAATGCTATCCACCCTGATGTGGACAAATAATTGCTTCCAGGGTAAGAACCAACCCCCACCTTTACGCCACTGAAAGTGACATTAGATGGAAAGGATATTACTAACCAAAAGCCTCATACAAATTTTGGTCCTATTATTTTAATTATAATAATTATTTTTGCTTCTCTAGTTTATGCTGTTCTAGCGTCATTATAGTTTTTTAATAGAAATTTGGTTATAAACTGAGCTCATTGTTTTCTTTTAATTCTACTTTACCATAGAAAAATCTTCAAAAGTATTCAGCATCCTAGCGGGAGACAGCATGATGCCCAGAAATGAAATACAGAAGATTGAGGTGCATGAAAGATGACATTCTGGGATGGATTGGCTCAACAAGCAAGAAATTTTTTTATTAAAAAACATATTTACAAATTATTTTTGTTAAGTTTTCCCAGGACTAAAAATTTGTATTCACGCCTGACAACACATAAAACTTTCACATTGCATAATCGTAATGCATTTTAATTTGATATTNAGC
This sequence comes from Lymnaea stagnalis, assembly GCA_964033795.1. Lineage (NCBI taxonomy): Eukaryota > Metazoa > Mollusca > Gastropoda > Lymnaeidae > Lymnaea > Lymnaea stagnalis. The sequence goes on along the minus strand of CAXITT010000367.1, from coordinate 409,456 downwards.
ATAGATCTTAAAATAGCCAGTATTATTGCAACAAGTTTGTTGTGTGTCATTGTTATCTCTCAAAAAAACTTTTTTATCATTTGTATTAAGATTTTACTAAATAATCAATGATGCCAGTCTACAGACCTCTTCATCGTTAGTTTATCTTGCAGGGCTGAGACCAGACTAAACTTTCACTGGAGAGCTTAAAGATGGTGGATGAAGGCAGCTCCCTCATGTTTGAGAATGAACAGCAACAACAGCGGTACGAGAAATGTCTTAATGAGTCACCCAATCACGTGGTTTAAAAGGTAGCTGTCTTAAAAATGGTCGCTCATCTGTAGTTTTACGTGTCTGTTTAATACAGCCTAACTGCCTATGAGCACACCATCCTAACTGTACATGAGCACACTGTCCTAACTGCCTATGAGCACACCATCCTAACTGCCTATGAGCACACCATCCTAACTGCCTATGAGCACACCGTCCTAACTGCTTATGAGCACACCGTCCTAACTACGTATGAGCACACCGTCCTAACTGTCTATGAGCACACCATCCTAACTGCCTATGAGCACACCGTCCTAACTGCCTATGAGCACTCCGTCCTAACTGCCTATGAGCACACCGTCCTAACTGCCTATGAGCACACCGTCCTAACTGCCTATTTATGAGCACACCATCCTAACTGTCTATGAGCACACCATCCTAACTGCCTATGAGCACACCGTCCTAACTGCCTATGAGCACACCGTCCTAACTGCCTATGAGCACACCGTCCTAACTGCCTATGAGCACACCGTCCTAACTGCCTATGAGCACACCGTCCTAACTGCCTATGAGCACACTGCCCTAACTGCCTATAAGCAAAACCAAATATTTTAACAGATTTTCAAATATATAAATTCTTGTTAAAAATATGTTCTGTAGGTATAATCTTTTCATTTTCTTCTAATAGTTAATACAAGAAGAAGCTCTGCTTTCAAGTCAAGCCAATATGTATAGATTGCTTACAAGTGGACCTTGTTTGAAGTGGAATCTTGTCTGAAGTGGAATCTTGTCTGAAGTAGACTCTAATCTTGATCTTGGACAAGAATGTACCGTTTATCTTTTAAACATATTTAAATAAAAAATGGTTAAATATATTTTATGCTGATTTTTAATCCTTAATTAACCTATTCAATCCTGTAACGGCAAAACTGCCACAAAATATGCCGCTATAATATTTAAATCTCGAACTTAAGGGGATCCACGGGTCAAAAAATAATGGAAATTTGAAAAAAATATCGATTCTTCAAAACTTGGATTTTCTGTTAGATTAATATCTTTATTATCATTAAATAAAGTAAAAATTATGAAATTAATTAATTTTAATATAATAATTGTGATTTGAAGGGGTTGGGGGTCTATGTTTTTGTTCACACCTAACCCCAAATGACCTATTTTTCAACACTTGATTGCGCGGAAACCCCCGGTTCGATTCTATCATGTTTGGTATCGTTAGAAAGCTTATCACCGCATAAAGAATGCCATTCCGATGACTAATTTATCTAAAAATAACCATTCACGTAAAAACCATGTGTATCACGTGTACACAAAAGTAGATGATTGGCCAATTCGTAGCTATAAACAATTCTCTGCATTTTGATTGGTCCATGTCCGCCATTTTCCTATACGGAAGCCGTGACCTTCCACATTTTCCCCTGACGACGTGTAAACAAAGAGAATGTCTTTTTCGTCGATTCGAAGTGAAAATTTGCTTTACTGTTTTAGGATTTGATTATTTTTCAATTGATTTCATAAAATAAGGTAAGATTAATTTGTATATGATATTTTTATAATTGAATTCGGTATTATTATTTCGTTCATTGGTAATTTTGTGGTCTAGTCTTAGGACGCCACTGCTAGACCGAGTCAGTAAACTTAGTCAAGTCACACGTGAACTGTGTATTACAAACATTAGACCTGTTGTACTCTCATTACAAACTAAATGTACATATTATATAGTAATACTAAAATATTTTAATAATAGTTTAACGATTTACTTCTGGTAGGCTACACTATACTATAATTAATTGTAATTGTAATCATACCATAATACTATACTAAAAATAGTACTAGTACTAGTGATAGTGCATCTCATATACTCATACACCACATGGGGAGACACATTTGAAATATTTATAGGCTATATAGGACTATTGATAATGACTGGATCTATTTTACAATATACAGGCACTGTACCTATTTAGTTCTTATTGGGCTTACTAAATTAAAAATGTTCTATTTATAATAATAATATTTGGTTATTTTCAATTACAGGTACGTGTGTTCATTCTTGCAACTTTTTTTGACATACCAGTTGCTTTGTTTATGATATTGTTTTATTTTTATTGACAATTTTTTTATTTCTCTATTGCTATTTCTTCAGTGTTATGCCTCCAACTAAAGAATTGACAAAGAGTACTGCTTCAAGATCTAAGCTGAAGAGACATCGACAACTATGGCAAGAGCGGCCAAGTTGAAGAAGAATGAACTCTCAACCATCGCTTTGTCCCCTCCCTGCCAGTTGGACAACCACTCTGTAGCAGATATTCAGGATATACAACCCGAGTCATTTTGGGACAGGGACAGTCATTTTGCCGGGTATGCATGAAAGCATGAACTTGGCTTTTTTTTTGCTGCCACCGACAGCCCCAGCGATTCACCTTCGCCAACAATCTATGTTGCTATTTAAAGTTTGCTATACTGGACTGCAATGTGCCTCTTGCAGTACTTAGTCTCTTCACCTTCTACAGGATGAGAAATAAAAACTGTAGACTTGCAGTATATTTGCTGTTTTTTTTGTGCAACCTGCGAAGCGGTAAAAACTGAGAAAAAATTTGAAAGTGTCCACACTCTAAACAGACAGGCTGTGGCTGCACCATTTGCAGACCCATCTACTTGGAAATACAAGGGACAGTTTCTGCATCTATAAAGCCCAGAGGTCACTAGAAAATAATGAAGTATTTGGAAGGAGGTTTAAAAAATAGCTGCAGAAAAAGAAATGCAGAGTTGAGTTAGAGTAAGGGTGGCCGCAAGAAATACTTGAAGGGGCTGATTTTTTTATGTCGTCTACTAATAAATTAAAAAATATATCTTCCAATTTTTATAAATTATGTAGTATGCTATTTTTAAATCATAATGATAATGTTGAAATAATGTTTTTGGTATGCAAAGTAATTTTTTTTGGAAATTTAAAAAAAAAAAAAAAATTTTGCCGCGGGGAGGGTGTTGTATATTTGTCACTGAAAATTTATTTTCCACAGGTTTACATTTGTTTTTTGCTTATTAACATGCCCAATGATTTTTATATTGAATAAGATGAAATTTATTTGCTTACATTATGAATAAGACTTAAATTTCTTCCAAAAAGAGTTTATTTTCTGTTTTTCTCAAAATAAAATTTTTAAGGTATACTAAATGTTAGGCTTCATTTTTCTCAAAATCTACCTGTTCAATTGTTTTGAAATTGTGTATACTTGTTTAAATATGGCTTAAGATTATAGTGACAGAGCCGTTTAGGTTAAAAATGATCATGGAAAAAAAATATTTTTATTGAAAGTGATATTTTTAAAGAAAAAGTTGCGCGGCCAAACAAAAACTAAACAGCACCAAAAGGACATGAAAAAAAAAAATTGGCTATCTTTTTACCCAAAGTCTCAATGTTATCATATTTAGTAGGCTTATGGCTAATTAAATGCAAAATTTGAGACCTGTAGCTGCTGTGGCTTTTATATAAAACCTTTCCTAAGGTTCCCATGATTTTACCACCTCGACCCCAAATATGCTCCGCTGAAGTAAAATTTTTTAAAATAATTAAATTTGTCCACCATATTTTACTTATCTAAGCCCATATACATAATATAAAAACTTTAAACATGTTAAAATGTTTATAATTTAGAAAATGAAAATGAAGGTAGTTAACCCCCTTAACGAAACTAGACGAGGCCAAGGGAGCTTACTACCAAATTTTATATCATGACATTCATCTAGCAAGGAGATGTCGTGATTTACAAAACTGGTTTTTAAATTTCTACAAACTCCGATAAATTACGGCGCTTGGCCCTCTCATTAGGAGTAATATGATGAACAATTTGACTCTGTTATTGATGATGATGAGTCTGATGTTGACTTTAATTTAATTAATAAGGGGTTTAGTGACGATGATACCGTAGTAGTGATGAAGATATTAGCACTATTACTACTAGAGCGAGTGGACAAGTCTCAGAGGATGGTGACCATGGTGATCTTGTGTGGTAAAATATTTTGATAGCAATAGACCTTCAGGAATTTAATAAACCTGTAGATCCAAGCAATGATATTAATGGTGATGAATCTTTCACAGCATATCATTTTTCTCTGGTCATACCTGAGGCATTCTATGGACACTGTGTTACAGAAAGTATTTGATATGCACTGGAATGGGCTGTTACAAAACCAGACACAACATGGAGACCTGTGAACATCTTGGACATCAAGCTTTTTTTATGTATAAATTGTTTATTTGGCTTTCATGTATTGCCCAGTTACAGACTGTACTGGTCAACAAATGAACTGCTAAATGTTCCAGCAACAAATGAACTGCTAAATGTTCCAGTAACAAATGAACTGCTAAATGTTCCAGTAACAAATGAACTGCTAAATGTTCCAGTAACAAATGAACTGCTAAATGTTCCAGTAACAAATGAACTGCTAAATGTTCCAGCAACAAATGAACTGCTAAATGTTCCAGCAACAAATGAACTGCTAAATATTCCAGCAACAAATGAACTGCTAAATGTTCCAGTAACAAATGAACTGCTAAATGTTCCAGCAACAAATGAACTGCTAAATGTTCCAGCATCAAAGGAACTGCTAAATGTTCCAGCAACAAATGAACTGCTAAATGTTCCAGCAGTGTCTACAGTTATGTCTCATAACAGATATGAAGCTATTGCCAAATATTTTCATCTTTATAATAATTATAATATTCTTCTGAGAGAGGAGCCAGGCCATGATCCTATTTTCAAAGTCCAACTACTATTTGACACAGTTCTTGAAAATTCCCTTACATGTATGAAGCCAGAGAAGGAGATTTTCATTGATGAAGCTATGGTGGCTTATGCAGGACGATTTATTGTCAAACAATGCATTAAAAATAAGCCTACTCCATGGGGCGTTAAATTGTAGTGTGGTGCAGGTCCACATAGGGGTTGTTCAATGTTTATACTGGGAAATCTGCACATGCACTTTAGAAAATGAAACCCTAATAAATCATTAACTGAATCTGGGGTGCGATTTAGGCAAATCGGAAAAATTGTTGCACGTTTTTTCCATGACAAAAGGCCAGTCCAAATTTTGTCAAAAAATTCTCAGCCAACTATGTCGATAACACAGCGCAGCACAGCTGGTGGACATGTTGATATCCAGATACCTACAACTACAACTACAATAAGGAAATGGGTGGTGTAGATCTCCATGATCAATTGAGATCTTATTATCCAGTCGGCAGAAGAAGTAGGAAATGGTGGCGTTCTCTTCTGTGGTTTCTGCTTCAGTTTGCCTCTATCAACGCTTTTATAATGTACAAAAAACTGTTCACTCAGCGACATCCTCGGCAGAAAATAAAGACACACTTGGACTTTGGCCTTAAGCTGATGCAGCAGCTCATGGCTGGAGCATCTCATACTGCGACTGACAGTTCTGCATCCACAGGCACCAACACAGCTGCCCACACAATGCATCAGCCAAGTTGAATGAATGGCAGGAAAAAAAACATACTATGAATGTTGGAGAGCAAAGCGGAAGACCCCTACAAATAGACCCATAGAAAAGTCCAATGGAAGCCTCATATGCAAAGTTCATTGGTGTAAAGGACACTGCTTTGCAGCCTTTCCACAATAGTCTAAACGAAAATAAATATAAGTTCTTGTAAGGTATACAATTTTCCTTCAATTTTGTTCCACATTTTTTGTCATTATGTATTTTGATTTTATGTCACCCAAATCAGTATTATACAAAATAAGCTAATGATAGTTGCTCATATGCATCAACCATTACTAAATACAGTTCACAGAATATGTGAAGTCAAGGGTCCCCCACGGATCAGTGCTAGGCCCCTGTTTGTTCCTAGCATACATTAATGACCTACCAGAGAAACTGACATCACAAGCAAGACTGTTAGCAGATGACACAGTGGTGTATAGGACGATCGCCAACAGATCTGACCAGGACCAGCTACAACAGGATCTCAATCTGTTAGCTGAGTGGGAGATGAGCTGGGACATGGAATTTCACCCTGCCTAGTGCCAAACACTATCAGTCTCTAGAAGTTGTACTCCTCTACACTACCAATACGAACTGCACGGCCATATACTTGAGCCAGTTTCCTTCGTAAAGTACCTGGGTGTTACTATTCAAAGAATACCTCTAGTGTTTGCAGCATGCTGGAAACACTAGGCTGGTCACCATTGGAGGAACGACGACAACAATCCAGGCTCTCCATTAATGGGCTGGTCCACTGTTCCAGTATTAAACAAAAACTCGTCCTTCTCCCCCATAGACAGCGACGAGGCCATGACAGGCAATTCAGGCTCATACCAGCAAGAAGCCAGTATAGGAGCTGCTCATTCCTGCCCAAGACAATCAGGGACTGGAACAAGCTTTCAACAGGAACGGTTTAGGTCTATTGCCTAAAGCCTTCAAACCCCTAGTGCATGATTCCTTCACAAAGTGGCACTTGAAATCAGTGAAATTTCCTCATCAACACCAGGCACAGAAACATTGCAAATCCCATCTACATGCATAGGAGCCAAAATGATCAATAAACTGATAGCGGGCCTTAAGATATAGATGAAAGAAGACTTTATTTCATGTAATTTTATTGCAATATAGAATTGCTATTAACTTTTTCGTACCCCTTTGCTAAGTACAGAGTTATTTCCCTTTGTCAAGGAATTTAGAGTATAAAATTTCAGAATAACTGAAAATTTAATTTAAATTGTTTTCTAAATTAAACTATAGAATAAACTTAAACGCTACCCAAGTGGAGTACCAAGCACCAGCCAAGCAGGGATCAGCCAGCACCAGCCAAGCAGGGATTAGCCAGCACCTACCAATGTTATGCAGAGATAAAAAAAAACTCACCGGCTGCGGTTAGGTACAGTTTTTTTTATTTTGAATAACTTTGAAAAACTAAGAGCCCCACCGGTCAGTCTGATTGCTTCTGGGCCCGTTGGCTAAGGTCAGGATGTAGTGTCTGTTCCTATTCCTCCAGGATTCCTGGTTACCAAACCTGGTGGAACGAACATGATTACCCGCTTGATTTTCAGCCTGGGTCGGGACGATCGGTAAGAAAAGAACAATTAAGAGCCCCACCAGTCGGTCTGATTGCTTCTCGGCCCGTTGGCTAAGGTCAGGATGTAGTGTCTGTTCCTATTCCTCCAGGATTCCTGGTTACCAAACCTGGTGGAACGAACATGATTACCCGCTTGATTTTCAGCCTGGGTCGGGACGATCGGTAAGAAAAGAACAATTAAGAGCCCCACCAGTCGGTCTGATTGCTTCTCGGCCCGTTGGCTAAGGTCAGGATGTAGTGTCTGTTCCTATTCCTCCAGGATTCCTGGTTACCAAACCTGGTGGAACGAACATGATTACCCGCTTGATTTTCAGCCTGGGTCGGGACGATCGGTAAGAAAAGAACAATTAAGAGCCCCACCAGTCGGTCTGATTGCTTCTCGGCCCGTTGGCTAAGGTCAGGATGTAGTGTCTGTTCCTATTCCTCCAGGATTCCTGGTTACCAAACCTGGTGGAACGAACATGATTACCCGCTTGATTTTCAGCCTGGGTCGGGCCGATCGGTAAGAAAAGAACAATTAAGAGCCCCACCAGTCAGTCTGATTGCTTCTCGGCCCGTTGGCTAAGGTCAGGATGTAGTGTCTGTTCTTATTCCTCCAGGATTCCTGGTTACCAAACCTGATGGAACGAACATGATTACCCGCTTGATTTTCAGCCTGGGTCGGGACGATCGGTAAGAAAAGAACAATTAAGAGCCCTACCAGTCAGTCTGATTGCTTCTCGGCCCGTTGGCTAAGGTCAGGATGTAGTGTCTGTTCCTATTCCTCCAGGATTCCTGGTTACCAAACCTGGTGAAACGAACATGATTACCCGCTTGATTTTCAGCCTGGGTCAGGACGATCGGTAAGAAAAGAACAATTAAGAGCCCCACCAGTCAGTCTGATTGCTTCTCGGCCCGTTGGCTAAGGTCAGGATGTAGTGTCTGTTCCTATTCCTCCAGGATTCCTGGTTACCAAACCTGTTGGAACGATCATGATTACCCGCTTGATTTTCAGCCTGGGTCGGGACGATCGTTAAGAAAAGAACATTTTTTTGCCCCACAAGTCTGATTGCTTTTCGGCCTGTTACCTAAGGTCAGGATGTAGTGTCTGTTCCTATTCCTCCAGGATTCCTGGTTACCAAACCTGATGGAACGAACATGATTACCCGCTTGATTTTCAGCTTGGGTCGGGGCGATCGGCAAAAAAGAACAAATGAGAGATAAAGGCAGACTGAAGAGGAACAACCCCACCCCCCCACCCCCCCAATTGCAGTACTCTCGGGGAACCCTTACCGTACCAACAAACAAAAAAAGTGAGCAACCTTTTTTTTATTTGTCTTAATGAATCTTACTGCAGAGCTGTCACGTTACTTTAGGAGCCCCCATTCCATTTTTCGGTTTTGTGCCCCCTGTAGTCACAATAGTCAATAGTGTTGTGAAAACAAAAGGTGATGGATTAAATATCTTTCCACATCACATGTTAGTCCCCTTATTCTCATTCACAGAGCCAAGGTGATCCAAACTTTGAAAATAATTTTGAAGTTCGCAGTTTCAAGATACCGGTACGTCAGCATAGTTCAGAATAGTTTTCCCACATTTTAAAATTCCATCTGCTTTAACTTCCATAAGTCAGTTAAGTACCTAATTTCTTCAACTATTTTTTTTTCAACAGAAATTTAAGGATGAAATTTCATTATTTAAAAAAAGAAGTCAATATAGAAGGCTTTAATCAACATTAAAATTGTATAAACATGCCCAAACATTCCATATTACTTGTCAGACTGGATGCTTGTTTTCTTATTAAATAAAATGAAATTTTGATAAAGAATAATTTTTAGTGGTGCATCCATAATTTACCTTAAAAATTAAAATCAATAGGGTTGCTCTACCAGGGCTTTTGACATTTCACATGAGAATGCAGTAAAAAAAAAAAAAAAAAAATCTTTTGAGTACAAGAATTTTACAATTAAATCAACATAAAAACACATAGAAGAATAAATTTTGAAAAAAAATAATTTTTAGTGGTGCATCCATAATTTACCTTAAAAATTAAAATCAATAGGGTTGCTCTACCAGGGCTTTTGACATTTCACATGAGAATGCAGTAAAAAAAAAAAAAAAAAATCTTTTGAGTACAAGAATTTTACAATTAAATCAACATAAAAACACATAGAAGAAATCAGTTGAGCCTAGAAGACAGTCAGTATGAGTATAATTTTTGAGTATCTAAATTGCCCTGACAATTATAAAGAGTACCAATTTTAAAGTTAATGAATTATTAATTGAATAATTGGGGGAAAAAAAATATTTATGAAGGTCCATATTTTCTATTATTACTAGTTTTAAAAAATGGGTAGAATCATATTTAATCATGTATTGAACTTAGACTAATAAAAAAACTGTACATATAATTAGACTAATAAAAAAACTGTACATATAATTAGACTAATAAAAAAACTGTACATATAATTAGACTAATAAAAAAACTGCACATATAATTAGACTAATAAAAAAACTGTACATATAATTAGACTAATAAAAAAACTGTACACATAATTAGACTAATAAAAAAACTGTACATATAATTAGACTAATAAAAAAACTGTACATATAATTAGACTAATAAAAAACTGCACATATAATTAGAGTAATAAAAAAACTGTACACATAATTAGACTAATAAAAACGGCATTCTAATAAAAACTAATAAAATGAAAGAAATCACAATTGCTTCATTTAAAGTTAATTTTATAAAATGGCTGAGTCTCCTGGGTCCTAACTTGGGGAAGTTGTATTTCTCATTTTTTGTTTTTCAACTCATATTGCTCATAATACATTTTAACTGAATTTTTTGTTGTCTGAGGAAGGCTAAAGCAAACTGTTATTTTCATGTATATTATTATTCCAGCTGTCATATTAAATATTAAGCTTTTTATTTCATGTCATTACCGTGTCATCAAAAGGAAATGTCTTTCTAACTCCACCTTTTGTTGACTATCACTCAACTTGATGGCTTGTTTTTATTTCTACTTTGCTCCTTTTGTTACACCCAACATTTCTATTTAACTGGGTCAGAATAAAAGATTCAACTGAAATGCACTGAATTTTGAGTTCCACCATCTCATAATAATAAGTAGGCCTGGTAATTGATGGTCAAATCAAATGATGGCTTGGGCCTAAAATTCCTTCAAGAAAATTGAGGCAAATGTAAGATGGCATTCTGAGATGGAATGGATGAGAAATATTTAGTACAAAATATAGTGATCAATTATTTTTGTTATATTTGCCCCAAGACTAAAAAATTCCCAGTCACACCGGACAACACATAAAACTTTCACATTACATATTCAAAATGCATTTTAATTTAAGATTAATGATAAAAGTTATTGAATAACCATAAATAACTTTTTAAAATAATAATATACAATAAGTAAAATGTTTGGTCAAGAAATTGCATAAAATATTTTATTTCCTTTCTTTAAAAACAAGATATTTACACCAACCTCCAGAACCCATCATCAGCAGAGATCTTAAAGGTGGCCAGTTTTATTTTAGAACAAGTTTGTTGTGTGTCAGATTCACAAAAACTGTTTATGACTTTATCACTAATATGGCGATTTGAATAAATATTTCATGTCAGTCTACAGCCCTCATCGTGGTAAGTTTATCTTGCAGGCTAGAGACAAGACTGAACTCTCACTGGAGAAGGTGGAGAGCTGCTCCTGCGTGTTGGAGAATGAAAAGCGACAGTGGTACTACGAGAAATGTCTTATGAGATAGTCAATCATGTGCTTCTATATACTCACCAGCTGTGGTTAGCTACAATTTTTTATAGATTTTGAATAACTTTCAGGGTTTAAAGTGAATACAAATCTTTTCTTAAAATAAATTATTTACACGTAAAAAACTAATTTCAAGAGTAAACGTAAAATATGTAAAGTTAAACATTAATGCTCTATCCAACAAATGTTTCATATGGGCTTCAATCTAAAATTGTTTACCCTATAAATTTTGTTGGGCTGCTTATTGAATTTCATAATGGTAAAATGAATAATCAAAATTAAGTTATACACAGACTAAAAACATATAACTATAATTGCATACTCTGATCTGATCTAAAATATATTTTTTATTTTAAACTTGCAGAATGTCTAAATCAGAAAGACCAAGTACACGATCACTGGAGGGACTCCTTGGATTCTGAGGGACTGAGTACATGATCACTGGAGGGACTCACTGGATTCTTAGGGACTAAGTACATGATCACTGGATGGACTCACTGGATTCTGAGGGACTAAGTACATGAGCACTGGAGGGACTCCTTGGATTCTGAGGGACTGAGAACATCTTGGAGTCAAGTTTAGGAGCTCATTTAAACCATATAAATGCATTCATTACATTTGACAGAGTGATATTTAAGTATGCTAATTACACTAATTCAGTTCTTCTCGACTTGTGTGTCAGAATTTCCCTAGGGGGTTTAGAAACAAAACCAGAAATTTGAGAGATTTTTTTTTAAAAATGTTAATCTTCATTTACTATGTAACACCTTTCATTTAAAAAAATGAATGTTGCCTGCAAAACTGAAAGTAATATCAAGGGATGGCTGCGTTAAAAGGTTGAGAACCGCCAGCTCTAATTATTAATGTATTAATTAATGGAATATTTTTAAAAATTGTAATCCTCATTGTCATATCACATCTTTTCATACCTAGGGAGCAAGTATAGTCTATACAATCTATCTCGTTTGCTGTTTTGATAAGATGCCTCTTAATAACTTGAATGACAATCATTTACTGGTCAAGGAATTCTACTTTTGACTACGATTGACTGCCTCTTAGGAAGCTTTACCAGGGTCAGGTTTCTTTTCCACAGATACCTCTCTTTTATGTTGTACCGGCTGTTTTTGGGTCTTCCAAATACTTCCATAGATTTATGTTGTACCAGCTGTTTTTGGGTCTTCCATAGATTTATGTTGTACCAGCTCTTTTTGGGTCTTCCATAGATTTATGTTGTACCAGCTCTTTTTGGGTCTTCCATAGATTTATGTTGTACCAGCTGCTTTGGGTATTCCATAGATTTATGTTGTACCAGCTCTTTTTGGGTCTTCCATAGATTTATGTTGTACCAGCTCTTTTTGGATCTTCCATAGATTTATGTTGTATCGGCTCTTTTTGGGTTTTCCATAGATTTATGTTGTACCAGCTCTTTTTGGGTCTTCCATAGATTTATGTTGTACCGGCTCTTTTTGGATCTTCCATAGATTTATGTTGTATCGGCTCTTTTTGGGTTTTCCATAGATTTATGTTGTACCAGCTCTTTTTGGGTCTTCCATAGATTTATGTTGTACCAGCTCTTTTTGGATCTTCCATAGATTTATGTTGTACCGGCTCTTTTTGGGTCTTCCATTTATGTTGCATCTTCTGTCCATATGAGGGCTGTCCTGTGATACATTCCATGTTCTGTCCATCTAAGGGCTGTCCTGTGATATGTTCCATGTTCTGTCCATCTAGGGCTGTCCTGTGATACATTCCATGTTCTGTCCATCTTAGGGCTGTCCTGTAATATGTTCCATGTTCTGTCCATCTAAGGGCTGTCCTGTGATATGTTCCATGTTCTGTCCATCTAGGGCTGTCCTGTGATACATTCCATGTTCTGTCCATCTTAGGGCTGTCCTGTGATATGTTCCATGTTCTGTCCACCTTAGAGCTGTCCTAGGATACATTCCATATTCTGTCCATCTTAGGGCTGTCCTGGGAAGTGAGCTTGGTGGTATTCTAGGGATATATCCAAGCTGTCTCTGGTAATAATCTGCTTTTAATTACTCTGTATTGGCATTTTAGTTCTTCACTTGCCTTGTTTTCACCAGTACAAAGCTGTTGTTAACATTTTCATTCACAGTAATCTCCTCACTTCTTTTACTTCCTGTTAACACTAAACATACTTTGTGGTTAATGTAACTTACCCTCCTTTTGTTTACATGGAAAAAAATGGTTGAATGTTTTTATTCAAAGAAATACTATTTATCTGATCATTGTTAAAAGTATGTTTTCCATAGACTTCTATTGTTTGTTAAAGATATTTGGCCCTTCATTCATATTGACAAGAGTGAAGAAAATGTTATTATTGCAAAATCAAATTTAATTTTTTGATGTTATATGTGTAGAAAAAATATTCTTTTTGGATATATGTGTAGAATTGTTGTTTTAATATGATGTTATATGTTTATGTGTGCATAAAAAATAGTTTTTTTAATGATTTTAAATGTGCAGAAAAAAATGAAAACAATGGCAAAACCCCTCATCTTCTCTTAAATGCTCTCTATTCAATACATTATGTATGTATACATTTTTAAGTAGAAAGAAATTTCAAAATATGTATATTATTGAAATTTAATTTTTAAAATTGTTTTCTGTGAGATAAATTGTTTTCTGTGAGATAAATTGTTTTCTCAGATAGATGCGGCAATTAAAATTGCATGTGTATTTACCAATTTACTATGTTTGATTGTATGTGATTTATTCCATTTGACATGTTATGTGATTTATTCTATTTCACTTATGTAGATAAATTGTTTTCTCAGATAGATGCGGCAATTAAAATTGCATGTGTATTTACCAATTTACTATGTTTGATTGTATGTGATTTATTCCATTTGACATGTTATGTGATTTATTCTATTTCACTTATGCAATTTATTCCACTTTACATGTTATGGGATTTATTTCATATTTTATGTACCATATTTTCCGGCATATAAGACGACCCCCTAATTTTCCAGGAAAAATATTGGTTTTGGGATATACTCGCCGTAAAAGACCATTGTACCCAGCGTATCAGACGACCCCCAAGTTTTGGCACTATAATTTGGGTCTAGAAAGTCGTCTTATACGCAGGAAAATACGGTAGTTTATTCCATTTAACTTGTCATGTTGATTTATTCCATTTAACATGATTCCATTTAACATGTTATGTGATTTATTTCATATATGTTAAGTGTGTAAGTTAGTATAAGTTAGCAAAGTCTAACTATACACATATGGTTTGTTTCTTTGTATTGATTATGGCCAGTAATGAAAAAGCAAACTGTAATACCAAGTCCATGTTTTCTAAGGTGCCAACATCGATCATCAATGCCACTAGTCTATGTTCACTCTGACTTGCACATATTCTGTGTTTATTTCATGCCCTGCTTGGTCACACTCCATTTTCTTTGTTAATACCAAGTCCATGTTTTCTAAGGTGCCAACATCGATCATCAATGCCACTAGTCTATGTTCACTCTGACTTGCACATATTCTGTGTTTATTTCATGCCCTGCTTGGTCACACTCCATTTTCTTTGTTTTGTGTTCACTATCTCATCTGGTCTTATTTTGATTGATGCATTTGAATGGTTCCTTAATTTAGTAGTATTTTGTAAAGTTGAAATGTGCTTTTTGGTTTGACAGCCTCTTTCTTCAAGCAGCCATTGACTGAGACAACCATGGTTCCTCCAGCAGGCATCACACATTGGACTCTAGGTTTGTGTTCAGTAATGATTAATTTGAGACAAATGCAGGGTAAGCTTGTCTCATCTTTATACTTTATGCAAGGGAAATAATGGGGTTATTGCTAAACTTCAATTTAATGCTGTTTTAAAAGTGTAAAATGAAATGGAAAATAAAAATTATTTTAAAACTAAACATTTGCTTTGTTAAAGTGGCTATGTTGTGTTTCTTTGGGAGTGGATTGCTTCCCTTTATTCAGCATGAGTTGTCTCCCCTTTGTATGCTGTTCTTTGGATCCTTCTTCAACTAGATTCTCTCTTACTACGGGGTTCTTCTTTCCCCCCACGGGGGTCTTCTTTCCCCCCGAGTCGCAATGTGCGCTTTATTTAAGTGTGATGGAAATCGGGCCTGCTATTTTTGGATCTTGTTTTTGCCCTTATTTTTCCATCCACCCCGACCACCTGCCCCGAAAATTTTTAACTTATCTTTAAAAGGTGGACAATTTGGATAGGTGTTACAAAATTTACATATACAAATTTCAATTGCTAATATAAAATAAACATTAGCATATATATGCGCTATTATATATAATAGTCGTTCAAAATATGTATCTAGTCATTACATTATAATTAGAATATGCTAATTGCCTATGCATCTCTAATATAAATACATATAAACTTAATCAAATATGCGGTTGTGTTATCTTTCTTTTTTCATGCCTTTTTTATTCCCCCTGGTTTTCATCATCACAAAGTTGCAAGGCTGTCAAAAAAATTATCTGATTTAAAACGAAAGCGTTTAATAACACGAACTTGGTCTTGTTCACAACAAGTTATACAGCTTATTAAGCATTAATAGGTAAAAAGGAACATTTTGCAAAATAAAACAAATTAGTATCAGAAATATCCATCATTCGATTTTAACATTTACTCAAATGACAGCACAAATCACCTCTTTTAAGTTTTACGGTAATAGGGAGGCTGTCGTCTTTTTTTTTTTTAATTATTTTGTATGCATGAATTTTTACGGTCTAAGGGAGAGAACCGTGTATTTATTATTAAGTTCTTAAACTTGTAACAGTTATTTCCCATTTAATTTGAGTCATTTTATTTTTTTGAATTAAATTTTGTGTGCAAGGCTACTTCCTTTAGACCGTAAGAATTGGTTGGAATATTCTTTTTTAAAATTTATGTTTATGGCAAATATAATTTCAGTTTTTATTCTACAATATAATATTTTTAATTGAATAAATTAATAGTTTAAACTAAGGCACTGTTATAAAAAAAAGTTTGATATTTCTCACAACCAGTTATACTGCTAATAAGCATTATAGGTTGAAATTAACATTTTGTAAAATAATTAAATAAGTGGTCAAAAAAAAAACATCATTCCATTTTGACATCTACGAAATCACTTATTTAAATTCTTACGGTAATAGGGAGGCTGTTGTTTATTTATTTATTTTTTTTTTTTTAAACTTAGGACTGCATTTTTATTTTTATGTTTGTTCTTAATTTTTTTACGGTCTATGGGAGGCGACTGTGTATATGTTCTTAAATTCTTAAAATTGTAACAGTTATTTCCCATTAAATTCAGTCATTTTTTTTTCAGAGTTAAATTTTCTGTCCAAGGTTACTTCCCTTAGACCGTAAAATAATTTTTTTGGAATTAGCTTTTTTCTCGGTTATCTCTCTTTGACCATACTTTTTTAAAATAGTCATTAAATATGAAATCAATGGAAAGTATGTAACAACAATTTTAATTTAAGTAAATCCTTTTAAAAATTGGATTTTAAATCAGGAGAATTTATGTTTATGTTTATGGCAATTATATCTTAGTTTTTATTCTACAATATGATATTTTTTATTGAATAAATTAATTGTTTAAACTTTATATATCAGTAAAAATTTGAATCAGTTTGATATTTCTCTCATGTGCTCAATGATAGCTTAATATTAGTGAATAAAATATAATTATTAATAGTATTCCAAAAGGAAACAGTGAGTTTATTTTGTTTGTCAAAGTTTATCTCCTTATCCATGATGTCAAACAAGATATTAATTTTTATTTCTGGAATTAGAAGCAGGAATCAGATTCACACAATCCTTTCTGCATTTTAAAACTTTACATCAATGAATTAATGCACGAGGTCACCAAAAACAGATCGTTATCAAGTTTTATAATAAAAAATTATTTCCACAGACTTTAACCTTCATAAAATAATTTGTTTACCACTGCTCAATATTTTTTTCCAAGGTTAGCATGAGAAAACCTTAATATGTATCTCTTTTTCCTTATCTCTCTCTCTTTATATATATATATATATATAAATATAAGTAGCATAAAATTAAAAGTTGGTGAATAATTAATCCAAATCTTTCTTTTTATGTTTTATTTCTTAATTTACTCTTAAACACACTATTTTGATTATTAATAAATGCAGTTTAAAGCTATGGAATGCACACAACCTTAATGTATCAAAAATAAAATACTTAAAATTAGTATCAAACAAAACAATTAATAAAACGAATGAAAAATGTCCACGCCTCATTTTTCTAATAAGACCGACAAAGTTTTGATTGTTAAAACACACAATTAAATACAACGCTTGAGAACAAAATAAATAAAAACAATGAAAACAAATTTATTAGTAATCAAATTATTTTATTATATAACTCATGTCAATTATTCAAAAGAAACATTTGAAAAATCTTTCATTTGTGAATGTCTATTATTCCACATCCCTATTACAACTGATAAAATTAAAAGCTTTCTTTTGTCTATAAATCGAAACCAGCATTGGCAAGTTATAGTCATTTTTTAAATTTTGGCACATTATAAATAACTGTTTTAGGTTTTAAAATGTTTATTGAGAATTTGTTTAAACTATCATAACGTGAGAAGAGTATTTTTTACTCAATATCGCTTGTGTTGAAATACTGAAATTTTATGAAAATATGGCGTAAAAATTGAATGTATCTTGTAAGTTTATTTACACAATAAATGATGTGTTATATTATATTTTTTTGTAACTCTAATGTATTTAATTTAACCGTAGCAATATCTTGCATTTTCTCCGTACACATTCATTACACAAATAGATTTGATGTTTCACAAAAGCTTTTAGTACATAACAATGACTTCCAAATAAGGAGTTACTGAAACAGTTAAGTAAAATAAGAATATTGAATAAAATGTATAATGTACTTGAGATTTGTGCTTATATAAAAAGAAGAAGCAAGATGAGAAAATATTCCACACAGCACAGCAACATTTAAGATTTAAAATGACATCCTGTTGGGAGTTTTTCAGATGTTCTCAAACCTAGAAAAATAGGGACAAAGCCAGACATTAAGATACAGCCATGACTTGGTTTATGATAACTATATAATACAATAATTAATTTTTTATCATGAAGGAATCAATGTTTAGATTTTCAATACAATCTTTTTTAGTTTTTAACAGTAAATATTTTAAATTTATTATTTATGTACATATGTCTTAAAAACTGTAGAGAATTCAAAATTGAAGCTAACATTAGATGATGACAAGTCAGTTATCCATTGAAACAAACAGTGGTTGTTGATGGATCTAACAAGGGTTATTTATGGGTCATCCATTATTGTAGTTGCCCATGGTTGTTAATCTTGTCATCCATAGCTGGAAACAGAAAAAAAAAATTAAAAATTACATTTTAATATATAATTAAAAGTTTATAAAAACAGAAAAAAGAATAATATTTATAAATATATATATATATTATTTCTATTTAAATTAGGTATTCTAAATGAAAATTTCATAATGAATATAAATGAAATTGAACTATTACCCTAAATAGAGCATGGCTTCATCAGAACAGAACCACACATTTTAACTCTCTATTTCCTATATTTAAAAAGTTATTAATTTTTTAAAAATCAGGAACAGGGTCAATTTTTAGACGCCAGGAAAGTGCAGTTTTGACACCCACTATCTTCTAAAATAACCATGTTAGAACTTTCAAATCTCTTGCACACACAAGCAGTTATACATATAACAAACTCGATTTTTTTTTAGGTTTGTCATGAAAATGTAAATACAATTTTTATTCATCCGAAAACGAGCCGAAGGGCAATTTTACAAAATATTAAAAGGGAGACAAAAAGTCAATTTTAGTTCATTTTCAAAAAATCATTAAAAAATCAATAATTAAACTATTCTAAATATACAGGAATCAAGTACAAGGTAATTTAAAGCACAACAATGTGAAATCATCAGGCAAAGGTGAAACCAACAAAATAATTTACAGAAAATATTTCAGCAAGGCATGTACACAAAAATTATGAATCATTGATTTTTTAAAATTCATAAAAAATTAACAAAGCAAGATATCTTATCAAATGTTACACAGTATTTGTAGAACATGTTAATCATTTTAATAATAAAGCAACACACTTAGGTTTAGGAAACGAAAATCTGCTCAAGAAATAACATAAAAATGGGGATTTTTGCCCCCGCCCCCCCCCCACCCCCCTTTTTTTCTCTCTCTTCGACAGTTTTAATGAACGGATGTTAACCCCCCCCCCACAAAATTTATCATTTCCAGCACCTTCACAGTGTTCATATTATAATAGATAGATATATTTAATAAGTCATGGAAAGTCTGTAGGAACCTTTAACTAACTATGAATTAGTCATGAAAACCAATTTACAAGAACAGGTCATCATCAGCAAGGCACGTTCACAATAATGAAGCAATTCAAATATTTTGTTAAGTACTTCAGATAATTTTTCGAACCAGGTATCTATCATTTATATTTATTATAAAATTAATAGAACATGATAGGAAACACAAACTACAACAGCTGGTCAGAAAAGATTATATGTTCATAATAATTAAGCAACAGAATTCATAATTTGAAAATGTTATTCAGCCACATAAGTCTGAATTAGAAAAACAACATTGTCAACATGTCCTTTATTACAAAAAAATTCAAATGAATTTGAAAATGAAACTTTCTAAAACAAGAGAAGATTTAATTAGACCACCGCTTTAAAAAAATACCCGACCAAAAACAATGCATCGTTAAACAAATCTTACAAGTTAACGTTTGATTTGCAACAAGCACTAAAAGATACTGATAACAAGCACTAAAAGATACTGATAACAAGCACTAAAAGATACTGATAACAAGCACTAAAAGATACTGATAACAAGCACTAAAAGATACTGATAACAAGCACTAAAAGATACTGATAACAAGCACTAAAAGATACTGATAGGCTCTTAGAACAGCGGGAGGGGGAAAAGGTTCTGGATAAAGAATTTAGTTTAAAGACTGTACAAAATATTTATTCTAATGACACACGTAAAGCTATTATTGCTCTTATGTGTGATGGAAAAGTTGCTATGTCAAATGTCATTGATATTGTATCAAAATATATTTTTCATCATGTTTTTTAAGAGTTTCCCTCAACTCAAACCTGTATTAATATACTTGATGAGGGGTATTCCATAAGTAATTTTCAAGTAGTTGAGGCTGTCTCTAAATCCTGTACATTACACTGTGAATGAACATCTAGAGACCACAAGAAGGTTGTTGCATACCAAGAAATCTTATCTCTAAATCCTGTACATTACACTGTGATGGAACATCTAGAGACCACAAGAAGATTGTTGTATACCAATAAATCTTATCTCTAAATCCTGTACATTACACTGTGATGGAACATCTAGAGACCACAAGAAGATTGTTGTATACCAATAAATCTTATCTCTAAATCCTGTACATTACACTGTGATGGAACATCTAGAGACCACAAGAAGATTGTTGTATACCAATAAATCTTATTATCTAGGCTTTACACCCGTTGCACCCGGAATATGCAGATACTCTGTTAGATATAGCCATAAATTGTTTTAAACAACTGTCTGTTAGTTGTGATTCTTTTACTGACAGTGCATCTGATACTTATAAAAATCTGTTAGTAAAAATAACTAGTACTATGTCTGATAAGGCAGCAACTATGAAATCTGTTAGTAAAAATAACTAGTACTATGTCTGATAGGGCAGCAACTATGAAATCTATTAGTAAAAAAATTAATGTTAATAGGAGGATCAAAAATTTTACAAGGAGGGGTTGAAAAGTTTGTCGTCTGATTAATACCCACGGAAGCACAACTTTCAGAAATAAAATTGAAGTCTATATCCTTAAGAAAGTACTCCAAGCTGCCGGGTTCCAATGCCGTATCCAGATAGGACTGTCTCACTTTGTCAATCATGTAGCAAAAACGAGCGGTAGATCTATTCTTCTCCATGGTGTAAGGAAAAATGTCTGGAATCCATTTCCCTAAAACCTTTTAATAATTTTACTTTTATTAGTCCCAGAATTAGTATGGCTAGCAACGATTCATAATATTATTATAATATTCATTTAAATCAACATAGCATTGAAAATAGCATGCATGATATGATTTTGTTAGCAACCCCAAAGCCAAACCAAAATACTGCTACTAAAATGTACTAACCATTGACCATGGATGATTAGATTGCCTTCTTCTCGGAGGGATGATAACTGCACTAGGATCCTGCACCCCCCCTTTCCTTTATCTCGAAAGCTGTCTCTAATGATGTTGTATGTCTCATCCACTGAAATATTATAATGAAAATATAGGCCTGTGCTTATGTCAAAAGATAGTGGAGCTAAGTAAGAATATTTATTTTGGACTCAACCATTTATGAAAGGGGGAGAGACAATTTTGTTCAATCACTTTTTTCTTTCCCATGAACTGTATTATGACCCTTATCCCATAACTTCATTTTTTTAAAACAGATGAGTAAAACTGATTATGAAAAATCCTTTTGTAACAAAAAATAAACAAAAATTAATAACAGACTTGGCTGTTCACCTAATTGAAAATAATACTGTGCCCCCAAAACACATTCACAGTGGACGAAAGGCTGCCATTAAATGCCTATTTGCGAATCGATATGATACTAACATTTTAATGAATTACTGGTCTTTCTTAGCACATGCTCAAATATAAAATAAAATCTAATTAAACATTTAAACATCTGATTTAAATAATTATGTAATCCTTTAAAGGATTCCTAATCGTAAATTAAATACAGGCAACTTTAAAATAAGGCTAGCAGATCATATTTGGAAGTTATGGAAAATTGAAACAATTAACGATAAGCCCAAAAGTGCTGACACTAAATCATGAATACAAAAAATTACAAGCTTCTTTTAAGATAAATAAGAGATAAAGTGTATGAATTAATGTTTTAACTTACCTATGGCAGTTTTTAAATCCATGGGAAGCACTAAATTTAGCAAAACGGATTATCCAAAACAGTCAGCTAGTTCAACTCGCACGCCTTCATTGGCTGATCACTGCAATAAAATGTATTTTGGAATTTGATGACATATTTCCGAAGCTGGGCGCTTTTTCCTCTTAAACAGGGCATTCCCAAAATAGTAACAGTTTTATTATAAAATGGATAGGCTTTCATAAAATGTATCATCTGAAGCTGTAAAATGATGGTGACAGCTAGGAAATCCATTTTTAATTCTAAAATCAATGTTTTTAAACATACATTTTTATTATTCAAATTGCAAACCTATATCAAAATAAACATCAACATCAGTACTTTCCAAATCTGTTGCTTCCAGTCCAACAAATAAGAATAACCAAACGCTATGACGTTTAGCGCGACCCTATTAAAAAAAAAATTCTCCACGCAGCGAAATTCTCATTTAGAATACCTATTTAAATCTCTTGTTTAAATTGAAATGGAAACTATATTCAAAAATTTGTTATGATCAAAACTGACCTTACATCAGCCACTCTTGTCCATTACCAGGTCAAGAACCCACTTCAGGTAGAGATATCTGCTAAAAAAAATTTTTTTTACATAAAATATTCAATTTAAAAAAAATCTTCTTAAACCCCACGATCTGAAATATATCATTTTTAATGAATGAAAATTATATTTTGACAAATAAAATTTTAAATACATTTTGAAATAAAAAAAAATCATAAGGAGAATTATTTTAAACTTTCTATAAAAAGTTGATAGCCTTTATATTGGCTAAATGTAAGCACCCCACAATATACTGATTAATAGCACACCCAACCAATCAAAACTTGGCATGGTTCAAAGGTTAGTAAAAATAAAATAATCCATACCCCTTTCCTTTACCATGATGGTTAACTTCAAATGATGGTTAACTTGACACATCTAAACAAGACTTCACTTCAAGACTCATATTCTGTGTTCAAATCTTCACATAACATTTTAACTGCCTTCGGGAGGAAACTGTATTCCTGTAGAGACCACCCAAAAATAAGACATATATTTACAAAAATTAATTTGAAAGAAGATGAAGACTTTTACAGTGCACAATGTTTTAGCATACATCTTTTTGATTATTTTAAAACATAGAATTCTCTAAATTGTTGGTATTTTGTCACAATGTTTGGCAGTTGAGGGCCATCCATAAACTTATCCATACACTTAAGAACTTTAACCTGCCTGTACACTTAAGAACTTTAACCTGGCTACGTGCAAAGTTAATTACAAAAGAAATCATCCTGGCCTGTTATAAACTGGGTTCCTACCAACCATTCCATCGTCTTATTGGCTTGACACTTCTCCTTGGCCCTGCTCTAAACTGGGTTTTCCTACCAACCATTCAATTGTCTTACTGGCCTGACACTTTCCCTTGGCTCTGCTCTTAACTGGGTTTTCCTACCAACCATTCCATCGTCTTATTGGCCTGACACTTCCCTTTGGCACTGTTCTAAATTGGGTTTTCCTACCAACCATTCCATCGTCTTATTGGCCTGACACTTCACCCATGCATCAACAAAAGCCATGGATGGGTTGGTACTATCTTGAATTGGACATCCACCATTCCCAACACACGCTCACAGAAGATGTTGTGAACTGGAGCATAGGATGTCTTGGCCATCAGTTCTGGTAGTGGGTCCCCCAGCTCACCATCAGTTCTGGTAGTGGGTCCCCCTGCTCACCATCAGTTCTGGTAGTGGGTCCCCCAGCTTGCCATCAGTTCTGGTAGTGGGTCCCCCAGCTTGCCATCAGTTCTGGTAGTGGGTCCCCCAGCTTGCCATCAGTTCTGGTAGTGGGTCCCCCAGCTCACCATCAGTTCTGGTAGTGGGTCCCCCAGCTCACCATCAGTTCTGGTAGTGGGTCCCCCAGCTCACCATCAGTTCTGGTAGTGGGTCCCCCAGCTCACCATCAGTTCTGGTAGTGGGTCCCCCAGCTCACCATCAGTTCTGGTAGTGGGTCCCCCAGCTCACCATCAGTTCTGGTAGTGGGTCCCCCAGCTCACCATCAGTTCTGGTAGTGGGTCCCCCAGCTCACCATCAGTTCTGGTAGTGGGTCCCCCAGCTCACCATCAGTTCTGGTAGTGGGTCCCCCAGCTCACCATCAGTTCTGGTAGTGGGTCCCCCAGCTCACCATCAGTTCTGGTAGTGGGTCCCCCAGCTCACCATCAGTTCTGGTAGTGGGTCCCCCAGCTCACCATCAGTTCTGGTAGTGGGTCCCCCAGCTCACCATCAGTTCTGGTAGTGGGTCCCCCAGCTCACCATCAGTTCTGGTAGTGGGTCCCCCAGCTCACCATCAGTTCTGGTAGTGGGTCCCCCAGCTCACCATCAGTTCTGGTAGTGGGTCCCCCAGCTCACCATCAGTTCTGGTAGTGGGTCCCCCAGCTCACCATCAGTTCTGGTAGTGGGTCCCCCAGCTCACCATCAGTTCTGGTAGTGGGTCCCCCAGCTCACCATCAGTTCTGGTAGTGGGTCCGCCAGCTCACCATCAGTTCTGGTAGTGGGTCCCCCAGCTCACCATCAGTTCTGGTAGTGGGTCCCCCAGCTCACCATCAGTTCTGGTAGTGGGTCCACAAGCTCACCATCAGTTCTGGTAGTGGGTCTGCCAGCTTGCCATCAGTTCTGGTAGTGGGTCCGCCAGCTTGCCATCAGCTGCCTACTTAGAACATTTGAAAAACATTTTGCAAGTAAAGAAATGGTGAAATTAAACCATTGTGATGTCTCCTCGGAGGTGCTCCTCAGCTTCTACAGGACATCGTCCACCTCCAGCTGATTGTTGAAAACGTCATGGTCATGGAGAGGACCAAGGCTGGGTTGTCTTCAGCAGGACATCATCCACCTCCAGCTGGTTGTTGAAAACATCATGGTCATGGTGAGGACCACGGCAGGGTTGCCTTGGATTTCCCTCTATGTGGGCCTGCATGTTCTGATGAGTGGAATCTGTGATAAAACGAAAATAATGGATATTTTTTAATGGGCAGAAAAAATTTTTTTAAATGATAATGGCATTTAATGGTTATAGCCAAATAATGAACATATACTATTTCTAAACGCTTTAGTCCAATAGGATTCTTGTAGAATGTGGTCATCCAGTGTGGTCATCCAGGGGCCAGTCAAGAGGCTCCCAAAGAGACCTACCATATAAAATATATTAAAATTTAGGAAATAGTACAAACATGTATTATAGTAATAAAGTACAGGAGGTATTTAATATTACACCACTGAATATTTGTAAAATAAATGTTTTACCCAAAGCTCTCAACTGCAGAAAAATGTTTGAGTTGTCAAGGTCCTTCGTGATGCCCAATCTCAACCCCAAAGCACTTGAGTACTTGATTAAGTACATTGATAGCCCTTCAAGTTCATAATGATCCCAGCTAGGTGGAACACAACATGGAGTCTGTTCCCGACATTGCGTACAATGACTCCTTGGTTTAGCTTTCACCTCTCCAAGAAGGCATTAAACCTTGAAGATTCCAATGCTTTCATTGTGTATCTGTAGATGTCAACAAGAAAATTGGTTAGCTTTTCAAATTTAAAGGAAAATAAAATTTTAAAACTTAGCATTTAAGAAAAAATTATATAAAGTGTTGGACTGCGATAAAGTTTTAAAATAGATTAAAAAGACACGAACAAATTGTGTCAATATAACAATATAAGTTACGCTTTAATAATAATTATACATTATGCCTTCATCAGTACAAACAAACAAAACACATTTAAATAAGTATAAATTACATTTACATAATATCAATATACATATCCTACCTAAAACAGAAAAAATATAGGAGAGGGCACTAAAACCAGACAAAAACAAAGTAAAGAGAAGTAGAAAGGAAGTGATTTTAATATAATTGTAAAAACCAAACTGCAAAAAGACATGGAAGCTAAGTAAAATTGTGGATTTGGTTCATTTCATATGGAGACAACGTACCAAATCTAGTTATTAATTTGTTCTCCATATAGATTCTATCTGCAGTATTACTAGTATAGAGTATACCAGTAACTGCAATGTCTGAGATACCATCATGGTTAGGGCTATTGAAATGTTTGGAGACCGCACAGAGAGCGTGTTTATTTATGTTATAGAGGTGCTCTCTGAAACGGTCCCCCAAGGCGACGACCTGTCTCTCCTATGTATAGTTTACTGCACTTTTTGCAAATGATGGTGTAAATCATGTTGCGACTTGTGCAGGTAAAGCCATCTTTTATTCTGAATACTTCCAGAGGTAAAGTGATCTTATCAGTTTCGATCACATAGGGACATGAGTTACAACGGCTACGGTTGCAACTTTTAGTGCCTTTATGTGCTTTAATAACAGGGAGGTGGCTTCTAACTAGCATGTCCCTAAGGCTCCATGTTGGCACAGCATAAACCAAATCAGCTGTGTTGACCTCAATGTTGGCACAGCATAAACCAAATCAGCTGTGTTGACCTCAATGTTGGCACAGCATAAACCACATCACCTGTGTTGACCTCAATGTTTGCACAGCATAAACCAAATCAGCTGTGTTGACCTCAATGTTGGCACAGCATAAACCAAATCAGCTGTGTTGACCTAAATCTTGGCACAGCATAAACCAAATCAGCTGTGTTGGCCTAAATCTTGGCACAGCATAAACCAAATCAGCTGTGTTGACCTCAATGTTGGCACAGCACAAACCAAATCAGCTGTGTTGACCGCATAAACCAAATCAGCTGTGTTGACCTCAATGTTGGCACAGCATAAACCAAATCAGCTGTGTTGACCTCAATCTTGGCACAGCATAAACCAAATCAGCTGTGTTGACCTAAATCTTGGCACAGCATAAACCAAATCAGCTGTGTTGACCTAAATCTTTTCATAGCATAAACCAAATCAGCTGTGTTGACCTCAATGTTGGCACAGCATAAACCAAATCAGCTGTGTTGACCTCAATGTTGGCACAGCATAAACCAAATCAGCTGTGTTGACCTCAATGTTGGCACAGC
>CAXITT010000367.1:302913-382276 GCA_964033795.1 Lymnaea stagnalis | reverse complement strand
CCATGCCATCCAGTGAGCCATGCCATCCAGTGAGCCATGCCATCCAGTGAGCCATGCCATCCAGTGAGCCATGTCATCCAGTGAGCCATGCCATCCAGTGCGCCATGTCGTCCAGTGAGCCATGTCGTCCAGTGAGCCATGCCATCCAGTGAGCCATGCCATCCAGTGAGCCATGCCATCCAGTGAGCCATGCCATCCAGTGAGCCATGTCGTCCAGTGAGCCATGCCATCCAGTGAGCCATGCCATCCAGTGAGCCATGCCATCCAGTGAGCCATGCCATCTAGTGAGTGTAAATGGCATTTCAGCTGTACCAGCTTTTTACCTGATGTCTCTTCCACTTGCTGAGACAAACACTTATTCACCCAGGCTTAGCCTTGCCTGGAGAGAGAGATTAAAAGTTCATAGCGCCATTTGCTGTTGAATTTTATGGAGGCTAGAGTACACAGAGGCAACATCCTGAAGAGCATTCATAACTTGCTCCAGGTAATCCTCTGTCTTACCTGCTGCTATTCCTGCTGTTTAGAGAGTCAGGTTCTGCCCATTGGCTGAAATATTGCAAGCGTTAATGTGCTGTCCATCAAGTGGTGTAGACTCCCAGGATAACATCACATTATTAGCCTTAGACAATACTTCACCGACTTGAAGGTCAGAGAGGATTCCCGCCTCATAGGTCATGGATGCTGCCGTGGTTGCACATGGGATGTCTGACAAGGTCTGTCCAGCCAGTTCTTGGATAAACAAAGTCAATAGCTGTTCCAGCTTTATCCACGGGCGCCTGGTTTAAAATGCAATGATATATACACTTTCTCATGGGGGTGTCATATGTATATCATTGCCTTCAAACTTTACCTTGGTTACTTCTGCTCAGTAGACTGGGACTAGCCTTTTCTATCTTGGTTGCTTCTGCTCATTGAACAGGCCTTTTCTATTTTGGTTGCTTCTGCTCAGTGGACTGGCTTTTTCTATCTTGGTTGCTTCTGCTCATTGAACAGGCCTTTTCTGTCTTGGTTGCTTCTGCTCAGTGAGCTGGCCTTTTCTGTCTTGGTTGCTGATACTCTCAAGTGTAGCGCCTTAGTTTTTAGTGCTGTCTTCTCTCGTTTGAGTGTCTCGATCCTAATTGTCTTTCACTTAATGGTCTGAGTCCACACTTTCATCTCAGGGGACCTGCAGAGAGAGAGATGGCATTCAGTTTAACTCTTCTTACCTTGTCCTCCAAGGACCGGCACCTGGGGACAAACCTTTTTCTAATTAAGGTGCACTGACTTTGGTCAATGCACAACTTCTTTCATGGTAGTTGAGCCTATAACTGCTGCTGAGCTTCGTGTGGTAGAAAACAATATCCAGTTGTGCTTCCTGTGGAAAAAAAACAGAGCTGGTGGAAGGGAATGGCTTCTTCTTCTTGGTAACTGGTGCTTTAAGTGGCTCTAACAAAAAATTCTGAATATTATTATTATTCCAGTTTACCTTTATGTCAGACTGCTATAAATTGTTTTTTTGTTTGAAACACAGTGACTATCCTCTTGCATGAAGCACTTATCAAGTACAGATGCAGCAGATTACATGCCTTCCTTCTTGTTGGTACCTTTGGTGTAAAGAAGGACAGCATTTTTAAATTTTCCTTTTTTTAGGCCGTTTAATTATTTTTTTTTTTCAGGATATTTATTTTATTTTAAAAAAAAGGTAACTCTTAAATTTCATATTATAGTATTAATTATAATTAAAACAGCATTGAATAAATATTTGTTGGGTATCATTACTTTAATGTATGAACCTCTGACTTTTTCTTTTGGAATACTGGTACATTTAAAAAAAATTGTTTTTCCCCCCCTTTTTTTTTTCTTTTAAGAATCTTTTAAATTCTTCATCTCATACAGGTCAATGTTAATTTAATTGGTATTGGTTTAACATTTATTGTCTGTAATTTATTTACAAATTTACCATTAACCATTTTATTGTTGTTTGTTTTGACTAAATATTTGAATAATTTTTTAATATCATTTCTACATATCTTTTCAGGATGTTAAATTTGAATGATTTATTAATATATCTATATTTATTTTCAGGATGTTTTCAGATTCCCATCAAATAAGTAGTAGCACTGATTTATTTCATTTCATGTAATTAGTTTATTGTGTGGGCCTTTGATTTTAAAAAAAAAATGTTAATAATTTTTTCTTTTCAGATATTTTCAAGTTCCCTACAGAACATAAAATAACTAATTTAAATGTTATTTGATATTGTTATTGTTTGAAAATGGAATAAACCTGCAATTTTTTTTGGTTTTCATGTAAAAATTTACCTAAACATTGTTTTTACAAATATTTTTTAATGTCCATGCATAAACATTTTTAATAATAAATATTTATTATATAATTTGAACATTTTCATTGTGTTGTATATTGCATTGAGAATATTCACTGAAAATTTGGTATCATTATCTTTAAAAATAAAAAAGTTATGGGGAAAAAAGCAAAAAAAAAAATTAAAAATGGGTCACAAGTTTTTTGGCCAATATAAGGGGCATAAAAAATTCAACAAAAAAAATCATAACTCCAGTTCTATAAAAGATAGAGAGATGAAATTGGTGTTGTTAAAAAGCTTATAGCTAGCCATTTAGAATGATGTATCATTCATGACAATTGGACAATATCTAAATTTTGTATCAAAGTACCTAATATGCACAGCATGGTGACCGGGCTATATCAAACCACTAATAATAATGATAATAATAATAAAAATACCTGTATTATTATTAGTATTAGTAGAATTTTTACCACAAATAATTCATTTATATGTTAAATTTATTATTATTGATTAATTGAACCAACAAAGAGTAACAGTTACCGGTATCTACCACTCATGGCCATGGAGTAAATTGAGTATAAATAGGCCATAGGCATAGGGGGTCAGGACCTAACACTTAAACTTAAGTCGACTAACACTAATGACTAATATAATAGTTTTATCATAAATGCTAACTAAGTAATCTTTGAATTTTTTCTCTAGAACTTACACTTGGAACTAGACTCAGAATATACAGCTGAGGCACGGCAAGAGTGCCGATGCCGAGACTAATTAATAAAAAGCAAACTATGCAACTGAACTGGCCCTGGCGGGCCCTGGCAACATCATTCAACATGAGTAGCCTACTTTAAATTTAAATAAATAATAATGATCAATACTAGCATAATAAGATGATTTTTTACACTATTAATCAGCTTGTCTCGAGGGACCATCATCAGCTTCCGAAATCGCCGTATTTATTCAAAATAAAATGAAAAATAAATTACACTTGATTGCTTGATATAGATCATAAAATCAGCATACAGGCTAACTTATAACTTGGCATATAAATAGATAAATTAACACAGAGTAGCTTCCCTGTGGAATTTAATTATTAATAAATTCGCATTTTTAATTAACATGTTACTGATAAAACGTGCAAACAGGACTTGTTACACTCAAATCTAAAGTCACGAAATAGAATGGCATGGATGCACTGGCATAGGGAGGGGGCAGAGGGGGGGGTGATCCTTTTTTCCCCCTATTTATAAAGGGGTGGCATTTTAGAAAACTGCATATTTTTTTATCGTGGAAGGGGTGGCAAATTGCCTATTGGCATTCGCTAAGTTTCAGTCCTGTAATCTGCAGAGTCCAACTATTTATACTCGATTTAAGGGAAATAATAATAAAAGATGTGTTTCTTCAAGAAACTCATTTTAAAAACCAACATTCATTGTTGTTGCTATCTGTAACTAACAAATAAACCAACAC
Source organism: Lymnaea stagnalis (assembly GCA_964033795.1). Classification (NCBI taxonomy): domain Eukaryota; kingdom Metazoa; phylum Mollusca; class Gastropoda; family Lymnaeidae; genus Lymnaea; species Lymnaea stagnalis. Next base: position 378,501 of record CAXITT010000367.1, on the reverse strand, counting down.
TGTTATTTTGATTAGAGGAGGGGGGCAGAAATTGAGGGTGTCATTGGCTCCCGAGTAAAAATGTGAAGTGGGGGGGGGGGGTGTCAGAAATTTGATTTGGGGGGGGGGGGGGAATTTTTTCAGATTTTCGGTTGGGGGGGGGTCGTTATTTATCAGAGCACAATTTAGGCGTTATTGTATCGGGTGTCGGACACTGAATTCTCTTCGTTGTGGTGCACCCCAGGGTATTCTTTAGACCCCCAGCTTAGATTCACCCCGTAGGTGTAAGGTCACATTGATAAGCGTAGGCGCAGGTGATGGGAAAGCAGAGGAGTGGTCTAGAGAGGGGGCTTACTGAGGGGGGCCTATCCCAGAAATGTTTTGATAAACTCAAAACACAGGGAGGCATTTTGGTTTTTGGTACGTAGGCTACCTGATTTTAGGAATCAATGTCAAACTGATGTTCGCTAAGGTTGCCTACCCATTAGGAATCAATGTCAAACTGATGTTCACTAAGGTTGCCCACCCATTAGGAATCAATGTCAAACTGATGTTCGCTAAAGTTGCCTACCCATTAGGAATCAATGTCAAACTGATGTTCGCTAAAGTTGCCTACCCATTAGGAATCAATGTCAAACTGATGTTCGCTAAGGTTGCCCACCCATTAGGAATCAATGTCAAACTGATGTTCGCTAAGGTTGCCCACCCATTAGGAATCAATGTCAAACTGATGTTCGCTAAGGTTGCCTACCCATTAGGAATAACGTTGACTTTGGGATTCGCTGCGGATTTCCTAAGAAATCTGGTCTTCGAAAAGAAAATTGTGTACGAAGTGGAAGCGAAGGAGCGATATTTAAAACTAGACAGTCTCAGCAGCAGCTAAAGTATTTAACACTGGTGCAAGGGAAACCTTCATTTCAAAATTGTATAGAGATTATTATATATTTTTTAATGAACCAAAATACATTTTTTTTTAAAAACTATACGCTCAGTATTTTTTTTCTGAACAGATGGCACCCTAAATATAAGAGTGTACCACTTACAAAACCATTAACCATTAAATCGTGCTAAACGTTTAAATAAAACATCCCCATTTTCTGAAAATGGATTATTTAAAAAAAATATACTTAGGGATGGACATTATCCATTAAAATCTATTTAACTTTTGTTTTTGTAGAAACTTCTAAAAAATTAATACCACCTTGTATAACATATTAATATTAAAATAAAAAAATAATTTTAAAATATAAATTTCCCCCTTCTTGTTATTCTTCTCAGTTTTTTTTTAAACACAGAAAGAAAAATAAGAAAGTTAAATATAATTAGATTTGGCACAATGCATGATTAAATGTCAATTTATATGAATTCCTCACAAAGTTTGACATGTTTTATCAATTTTTCTACCAACTTCACAGGATGATTCTTTTAGAGCGATTAAATAATACATAGTTTGTTTGGATTTCACTAAAAATTTTGACTATTAACATTGTTGGAATAATCTTTGCTTCAACTCGTTCACTGACCCTCACTTTCCTGTCTATCTCTCTGAACTGTTGCTTCCTTACATCCCCACAAGACAACTACGTTCTTCCATTGACAGTAGAACCTTCTCAATCCCAAGAACTAAAACTAAGACCATCGGTGAACGCTCCTTCTGCTTCCATGGGCCCACGTTCTGGAACCAGCTCCCCTTCCATATACGTCATAGACTTTGGAGCAGGTAAAAGTTTTTCAGCCTTAAAACTCATCTGTTTAGGTCCGCCTATGACCTGTGATGCACCCTCCTTGCCCTACCTCATTTTCTGTTTCGGGTTGATCCTGAAGTGTCAAAGTGTCCTCTTTTTATAGCCATTTTCATTGTTTCTATAGAATAGTAGTTACTATCCTAGTGTCTCATTTGTATTTACTTAGTTTACATGTTTTAATAATTGTAAAGCGCTTAGAGCTTTATGATAAGCGCTATATAAAAATGCCTAAATAAATAAATAAATAAAAATAATACGCTTTTAAAAAAAAAAAGTTATTACTTTAAAAATATAAAAAAAATCTGTACAGCCAGAGTGGCAATATTGCATGGAACACCTTTTAGTTTTTTTAGACAAACATTTCCTGAAGTGCAGGTGATGTCAACATGATTATGGTGTTTACAAATTAAAACGAAATAAAATGTATAATTCTCTCTTAAATTATTACTTTTTTTTTGTTGTTTTTTGTAAACTATAGGCACTTAAAAAAACCTGGCACACTTGTGACATTCACATTAGATAAAAAGGCACATAGCCGAACATAACTTATGAAACATATTTTTAGTTTTTATAGTTTAAAGAAATCGTTCACGGCCCACAGTATCCGATTTTTTTTTTTTTAAAGTGAATAATCAAGTGTAAATAATCAACATTAAAAAAATATTCCTTCTACTTCTAAATCTGATCCGAGACATAAAACTGTACAACAGCTACTGAGTGCACATTTGTTATTCCATTTAATAAAAATGTCTGGTTTTATAATAGCCCAATAACAACGAAATAGAAACATAATGGGAAAATAAAGGCTGAAGTTTTCATTGAGTTTTAAGAATCCGCATGTAACCCATCGAGTTAAATCCTGATTAAAAGTACATTCATTTCTCTTGTGTCGAACACGGTGGCAGGTCATTAAGAAAAGCTGAAGCTAAAAAGGAAGGCCCATAAAGAAAGATGAGTTTTCTCAGTGGCCTAGCTAGGGGGTGCGGGGGATGCGGACCACACCGGGTTTCACCATCCCAGGGGTGACACCAAAATGAAATATTGCATATTTACAGAGCATGCACTGCTCGGTCTCACAGAATTTCATAAAAGGATGACCGATCACAGGTAAATTTTTACACACGTATAGCCAATCCAAATGCATGCTATATTAGAAGTTCAAGGTCGATGCGTCAGAAATAATGCGATCCTTCTAATTAGGCCTGAAAAACTACGTTTTGCCAATGATTCAACGCCGACCGAAATGGTTGGTAACTTTTGAAAATGACAGGACTCTCTCTGTCTCTCTCTCTCTCTCTCTCTCTCTCTCTCTTTATATATATATATATATATATATATATAAGCCATGGACGACACCCAGCAGCCTTAAATACAGACCACTCCATGATATGCATATTTTATGCCTTTTGAAATCTTTTTTTTCTCAAAGAAAAGGCGTTATGAAACTTAACACAAAAAAAAGTTATTTCCTTTTCCCAATGAACTAATTCAATCAAATCCATTCTAATAGAACTTGAACAATTTTTTGTTGATTATAGCAATATTTTTACTACGTTTGACAACAAATAAACTCCTCAATATTTTAGATTTAGTTTTTAAGATATGACCTTATTAAGACATTAAGATAAGACTTTGTCTCAGTCGATAAAAACAGCCATCGTATGTCTTAAAATCTCACATTCATAATGACAATATTGGCATCAACGGTGATCATTTTGTTCCATACTAAAGATGGAAAGCATGCTATCATAGTATAAAATGCTGGGGCACATATGAATCTCTATATCTTATGGTCCCAACCTTAAATCTTCCGAGAGCTAACAAATTCCTTCGACTGCTTATATAAAGTTAGGTAAGCAGGTATTTTGAACAATAGTATTATTAAAGATGAGTTATTTTTCGTTGAATCTCTCTTTGTAGGTGCGGAGAATATTTGTTAAAAAATTATGTCCTTAACCTCTCATACAGTTGATGAGATAAGAAGATTGGAAACTAGATCTTTTAACTATTTAAATTAGTTCAAAAAATACTTCATAAAAATCTGTTCATTTATATTCAGTTAACAAAAATTTGGACTTTTAAAATGATTGATCTTAATATGAGTTTAATTAACTCTTATACAATGTTATTAAGCTTAGCTATATCTAAAGCATTTTACATTTTAAAAAATACATGTATATTTAGAAAAAAAAAATTGATTTCTTGTTATAATATATACAAATTAGTATTATTTTTTTTTTAATGTTTAATGATTAATTCTGAATTGTTATAATGAAAACATAAAATAATCAAATACATCTTTGCAACAACGTCTTCGTAGACGTCAATAAAAACTAACCATATACATTTTAAACTTGCATTTTTTAAAATAATAATTCAATTTCTGCTTAGTGGCAGTGTAATTTACAACATAAACCATTGCAAATTTAGGCAAATCTTAAAACGTGTATGCCATTAAAAGTTATTGCCCTTAAAGTATATAATCAGGTATCTAGCGTAAATGGTAAAAAATCTTGGTGTACACAAATTTAAAGAAAGGAATGTTATCGGTTTTGACAAAATCCAGATACTTGAAAAAGTACCATGAGAAAAAGCTGTGCACGAAATAAAGATGCAAGGAACCTAAAGGATTATGGGTTAATTAAAAAATAACCACGAGAAAGGAAACCCTAAAATTAGCCCTTTCATCTGAAGTTATTATTAAATGCTCCATAGTAACTTCACTTTTGTGTTTCTACAGCAAAATCTTGCCATGGCTAATTGACCCACTTACTGACAACCTATTGAGGTGAAACTTGGCACATTGACTAGTTGCAAATCGCAACCAATTCTTTCAAATTTTCAGCCTCACACCTGAACTCTAACTTACAAAACAATCAGTTTTTCCTCTTTCTCAAAGGGAAGAGGAAGGAAATGCGATGACACTGATTTCACGAAATGAAATTCCTGATAACTCCGCTAAATGAGATTCTTGAAAAAAAAGTCGCAAGTGCGTTTATTGCGTAATGTTGTCTTTTGCTTATCTGAAATAGTTGGTGAAATAAGTCTGAATGGTAAAGTCAGTGGCGAGTAAGAACAAAGTTCTTTTCAATGCCTTGATGGGGGGGGGGGGGGGGGGGAAGCGGGCAAAAAAAGGGATTCTTATAAAGTTTTTACTTCTTAGCACGTTTGGTCAAAATTTCAGCCCCGCCCCCATTGCTTGATATTACATCTTATAAAATTAGTGGCGAGTAAGAACAAAGTTCTTTGCAATGCCTTGATGGGGGGGGGGGGAGGAGGAAGCGGGCAATAAAAGGGATTCTTATAAAGTTTTTACTTCTTAGCACGTTTGGTCAAAATTTCAGCCCCGCCCCCATTGCTTGATATTACATCTTATAAAATATTTATGTAAAAACTTGGTTTCTAGGTATTGTTTAACTTGTAATGTGCTAAACCACTTGATGCATGACATTTGATAGTCGATACTACCCGTCTTAAAGTTTCTTTCCCATGAAGGCTAACACTTTTGAAAAGTTCAAAAATATTCTCATCAAAATTCGACACTTTTGAAACAAAAAAGTGTTACCTAAGTTGTCAGAGCGAGTCTGTGCTCACCTCACCTGTCATGGTCTCCAAGTCAGTTTGCAATAACAAAAAAATAGCCAAAAGACAAACACTTTTTTTTTGGAACAGCACTTATATTTATACAGAAAATTTAATTTAAAAAAAAAATGGAACAATGTGTAAAGAAAGATTCAGATAATATTTTTTTTTCCTGATAGCCATCCGTTGCTATTTGGTTAACGCGTTGCCAACCACGGAGATATAACATCTCCGTTACGATATGGTTTTGTACAATTTATAACCAAGAACTGACCAAAGCATCTTCAAGATTCAAGATAGAACTTTAAAACTTCTCAACAGTCTATCCGTATTGCTTTCAGTTTAGCGTGTTGTGAAATGCCCGCTAATTGTGAAGCATGTGGTTTACTGCTACTTTGATCAATACCAATTTATTTTTGTTTGCTAGCAACTTCAAATTTACATTTCTTATGATGTTTCCTGTAATCTGCTCTAAATAGTTCTTTAATTTACCTTTGGATGTATCTTTTCCACATTGTATAGAGTATATATCAATGAATGTGGAGTTAGTGGATATCTTTGCGGCTAAGTGTGTCAGTGCCAGACCAAACACCAAAAATGCCCAGACAGGTAAAACAACATAACAGGCTCATCGGGTTGCTGAGATTTGTCAACCTTTTGCTTTTAAAGATGAGAGACAACCTGAACAGAAAAAAACGGAGATGGTGGCAAGTTGTATCAATTTTCATTTAAAACTAGGAAACGTATTACTGGGAATCATCTATTGTCCATAAAATGAACCAAATTTGATAACTCCCGCGAAAACCACAGCAAATTATTTTTAAAACAAATTATTAATAATTGTTGATAACGTAAATGTTAATAAATAAAGTTTAAATAGTTTTCTAATCGGATCAGTTCATCGTGCTACTCTCGTCCACTCCATGGCAAACCCGTCTACCCCACCCGAGATTCAATTACATTATTCTCACGGTTACCTCTCCTGTTAGTGTAACTCTTTCCTTTCTTTTCCTTTACCCCCCAAACTTAAAAACTAACCGCATTTTTCTTTAAATTCCCCCCCCCCCCACCCCCAATACCCTTTTACGAGCCAGGCACTATATCTACAGTCTGAATATGCTTCCTGGAACCCATTAAGTCCTTGCAAGCAATCTGTTGGGATTCCGATCTTACGTTCTATAAAGTAAAAGTATCTGGCGACACCTGGTGAAACCTGTCGGTAAGCTCATATTTTAAGTTATTCTAGAATGCAATAGGGTGTGTCGTAATACAGGTGCTTCTTAATGTGGACTACCTGCTTATTTATAACCTTAAAATAATAAGTTTTAGTAGAAATCATGCAATTATTCAACAGATTTTTACATATCGATATTGGTTTATGCAATGCGTTATTAAAACATTTCCTATTTACCGTTTTCTCAATCAAATAGCTCCCAAACTAAATTAAAATTAAAAAAAAATGAACTCTTGTTACCTTTCCCTTTATTGCTAAAAATGTTCAAAATAAAGTCATAAGAGCTCACCTTAAAATTTCCAGATGTAAGTCAGTGGATACATTCTGATCCAAATTTTTCAGACTTTGTTACTAATCTGATAGTTCAGCGGTTCTCAACCTGGTGGTCGCGACACCTTTGGGGGGGGGGGGTCAAACGACCCTCACCCAGGGGTCGCCTAAGGCCATCGGAAAACACATATACTCTACACTTATGAAGTGGCAACGCAAATACTTTTGTGGCTTGGGGTCGCCACAACATGAGGAGCTGTATTAAAGGGTCACGGCATTAGAAAGGTTGAGAACCACTGTGATAGTTAGATATTAGTTCTGCAGCCAAGATACAAAGCATCTGACTCGCATCAAAATCATTGGCATATCGTACACATTTTTTCATGAAAGAAAAATATTTTGGTTGAAGCTTCATGACTAACTTTTTTCTTATCTCGTTTAAGCTCATTAAGATATCCGGTAAAGTCCACCACAAAAAAAAAAAATCAACAACAAAAAACGAAACAGTTATCAAAATGACCACCACTGCGCAGAGTCCCACTAACTTCCAAACATTTCTTTGACTTCAACGTTTTTTTAAAAAAAAATACTCAGTTACATTCTCACCAAATATTCCAACTTGCACCATTTTATGATCAAAACATATACCTTTGTGTAAAAGCAATAACTGTGTTCTGCACAATGTTCAGCTAAGAACATTTTAAAAACGCGATATTACTAATGATACGTTAAAATTGATTTATATGAATTTTTTAAGCTTCATGACTGTCATCTCTTCAACGAATTCACAGCTCAGTTTTGAGCACAGAGATAACAGATGAATAACTCAATGAAATGAAATCAATTTCGCTGTCTTTTCCACATTTTCGGGATATTGTAGTAAAATCATAGGGCATCAAAGATTTTTTATTTTTATTTTTGGACTACCGCTTGAGAGATGCTAGGCTGTTTGCAAAAGTTTATTATTTTGGTTTTTAATAACTTCGGAAATCGACATCGGGCATTTAAAATAAAGTTGCGGGCCTTTTCACCCCGTGGTCCATATTTTTAGTAGCGCTGTTCTACAGCGTAGGACAGCAATACAAAATTTAATGAACTGCGCTGTCATCAGTAATAAGCCTATATGCCAAGTTTCAGCTTGATAGGTTGATGGTGAAGTGGGTCAGTTAGCCGTAGGATCATTTTGCAAGCCAACAAGCCAGCCGTGAACAAACGTGAGGTTAATATAATCGATTTAAAATCAAATTACATTCCAATGCATACGAAATTTTTGTGATTGAATTTTTGTCTTGATAAATTAGCAATGTTGTTTTTTGATTATTTTGAAGTTTATTATCATTTTTGTACAGTTTCTGCGAATACTTATGACTTGCCCTGTTTGGCTCAACGAGAAGCCATTTCATCATTTGCTTATTTCAAAAGCTACTCCTAGGTCCAAAACTCCATGGCGTAATACCATCATCAAAGTTTCCACGACGTCATACCAACATTGCGAAATTGTATAAAAATTGTAAAACCAGTTAGGAGTCTGAAGTCTCGAAGCCACATGTCAAAAGTTCTTCTGGTATTTACTTCATATATTTGTTTAATTTCAACATAATATACGTTTGAAAAAAAACCCAAAGAACTGTGTTTATATTTTTAGGTTCACTACATGTTGACCTCGTCAGGCTGCATTCGCGATAAACTACAAAATGAGCAAAACTTCGTGTATTCGGGATATTCAATCGAGGTAAGTGAAGAACCTGTTTGGTAGAAATTATTTCATGCTAATTTTTATTTCATTTGTATTTGCTTACAATAATTATTTGAGCGAGTATCAAATTAAACGTTTGACAAAAAGTTGAACAGGGTTTGTGTGGTATGGCCAGTCAAAAATGTTCTCCAATGTATGCTGCCAATGTTAAGCCAAAAAATATATATTTCCCTCAAAACAACTTTGTCCCATTTATAAGAAATTTAAGATGATCACAATTAGAGAAGAACTATTTTCCCAGAACTGCAAATTGAATGTTTATTTTTTAACTAAGTTGAATGTCATCCGCCCTTCAATTTGCAGTTCGGGGAAAATAGTTCTTCCCAATGTCACTCCGCACAGCTTCTAATAAGTTTGAAGAGCTGATAAATTTGAATAAAGTTGATGTTATTTTAGGATATCATTGTCCCTTTCTCATAAGTTGGCTTTATTCCGTAATCGTCATTTGGTGTCTGTGTAGTCGTATTTCAACACCAGGAGATAGCATACATAATCAGGGGCTCGTTCCGGAGATGTAGTCCCCTCTTACATAATAGGATTGTACTCGCTCACAATGCCGGACACCTCTTGGATGACCTTGGTTCCAACTTGACTCAACAATTTAAACGTTCACTTAAATTCACCAGCTGCGTCGGGATGGCTGACTGGGAAAGAGTATGTTCTCCATAAAGACACTTCTGTCAAGCGTTTTAGTTTGGCCACATTTACTTCTGGTAAAATTACATCCTCCTCTTTTTGTGAACGATGAGGTGACACACTTCTCTGATTGACACTTCTCTGATTGACACTTCTCTGATTAGAAACAATTTTGCCATTGACTTTATTTTGTTTTCATATTTGCTCCAATTTAAGTTGTATCTGAAAATGCACACATTTCTAAGGTACAGAATCATAATTCTTATAATTAATATTCAGTATATAATTTTCTGTGGTAAATTTTAGAGAGTGTCTTCAAATCAGGAAAGTGAATTTGGGTATTTCTATCGCAAGTCTGACAGTCTCCACAGCTGCATTGATTTTTTTACTTGTTCAACCAGCCTATTTACCACATTACGCAGTAAGCACATTCAACAGTTTATCCTTTAATTGTTCATGTTTGTTGTATTCCAAAGAAGTTAAGGTGTTTATGAAAAAGTAATCTATTAACAGTAACACGGATGAAACTATACAATTGTAAAAAGTGTTAAGTTGTTCCGTGGTATTTTACCAATGAACTTTTACAATGATGCCATGGTTACACCTAGCCCCACAGTTATGCACCAAAAAAGTTTGACGAAGTAATTGTTTGTTTACTTATAATATTACCTTGCATCTAGTAGACAAAAAATATTATTCCTCCCGAATCGATATCTCTTCTGTTCATGCTGTTTCTCACTTTAACTAACGCATTATATATTCAAAGACAACATCTGATATAGAAGGAGACACTAATTTTTTTTAATAATACATTTCCCGAACGTAAAATAAGGTTCTTTATGCCCCTACCATTCTCAAAACCCAAAAGTTTGAAGTTAAATTTTTTAAAGTGAGCCCAAAGCCTGACAAATTAAATATACATCACGTGAAACAGGTATGTCAAATGACACATGCTGTTGGTCATCGCGACCTAAGGAATTCGCCTAAATATTTTTAACGAGAAGGAAAAAAAGGAAAGTCTAAAAAAAATAATTAAACTCTTAAATAAATTGTAGATGATTGTCATAAAATGGACTCTACGTGCTACACTGGGGTGATTTATGGTGGTTAATTTAAAGAAAGACCACTCAATACATGTGATTATTTTTTTTATAAAGTTTTAGCTAACAATACTTTACAATTTAATTTTATAGCTAAACAAAAAATAAACTATGTAAATGACATAGCCTAAGTGACGTTTAGGCCACAAAGTCTCGTTTGGAAAATTATTTACCTTAAAATGTATTTCCGTCGAAGCTTAAGTCAAAAGAAAAATAGTATAGCACATGAGGAACTATAATACAATAATATAAGAGAGAGAGAGAGTAGGTTAAAGAGAGAAAGAGAGAGATTAAGAGAGAGAGAGTAAGAGAGAGAGAGAGAGAGAGAGAGTACGAGAGAGTAAGAGAGAGATACAGAGAGAGAGAGAGAGAGAGAGAGAGAGAGAGAGAGAGAGAGAGAGAAAAGCAGACACTACGAGTGTTTTAAACATGAAATAAAAAAAAATAGAGAGAAAGAGAGAGAGAAAGAGAGAGAGAGAAAGAGAGAGAGAGAGAGAGAGAGAACGAGAGAGAAAGAGAGAGAGACAGAGAGAGAGAGAGAGAGAGAGAGAGAGAGAGAGAGAGAAAGAGAGAGAAAAGCAGACACTACGAGTTTTTTCAACATGGAATAAAATAAAAACGTTTGCAATGCACTAAGAGCATTAGATTTAAAAAATGAAAACTAATAGCAAAAGAACGGTCTCTTAAAACAATGTGCTTTAAATTAAGACGAAAAGAAGTCAGACGGAAAAGTTGAGTTGAAAGCCCATCTGATTAAGCCCTTAAAAAATACCGCGAGACCTACTCCATTTTGTGGTACCAACAGGTAGAGGAAGCACCAAAGAGGCCTACCACATTTGAAACTGTGTGCCTTGACTGTGCTCAACTCTTCACAGAATCTCACAATCTTCATCTGAACAACTCTAAACTGGGCCAACTGCATAATATAATCAAAGATGGGCACAGACAGTGCTGCTTCGAGGGTACAGATCAAATAGGAATATTAATTGGCTTGGTAAGTATGACATGGACAAGAGATCGGGTACTTAAATAAAATAACAACTTATTACTTAGTTTTTGTCTCATAAACTACATGTGTATACCGCAATGAATTTTTTTATATTTTTTAAAATTATTTCCCCCTAGTTAACTGAGAATGAACAGAGAGGTAAGTCAATGTCACCTTGATAGTTTGAATTTATTAATATATTGAAATGATCGAAATATAATATAATATATATATATATATATGTTTAGCATCTCAAGTAATTATATATATATATATATGTATATATAATTACTTGAGATGCTAAACATGTTAAAAGATCTAGACACGGTGAAATTTCGTAGGAGCAAAAAAGAAATCTCAATTGCTGGTCACAGAATATTGAAGGGCTTTGAAAAAAATCGTGAACGCAAATGAAGACAAAGCTTATCAAATAGTTTCTACAGATATGATTTTGTTCCCATTTCACCCCCCCCCCCGATTCTTCTTCCAACAATTTACACAATATATCTAAATTAAAGACGCGTTTTAATTTATGCAATCTTGGATCTGGATACATGTAGTTAAGAATGGTAAAAATACCATTGCACATCAAGTAGCGCTTGTTACTCTGACAGTCTGTCATTTTTTAATAGGGGAAGTTGTGTTATCTATATAAAGTTTTATCTTTCAAAGTAGTGTGCAGTTTATTAGAATTCGATATGTGGAACTAATCAACTAAAGTAATTTTGTGAAAAAGAAAAACATTGTGTCCAAATTAAATGGTTCGTTTTACCAATATTATGTTAGTCACAAATGTTTTTAATAAATTTTCTTTGCATGATTACTGTGTCCGACCTTTAGAATCTACGACCCACAAGTCTGAAAAATACACCGCCACTCAAGCGGTGGCAGCACACAAGAATTTCGTACAAGCCACCAACAAAGGTGAATGGTTAGATTGATTTATTCCATTATATGTTAAAACGTGAACACAACGGATTATTGTAATGACAACACAATTTTGATGACAATCAAAACGGTAGAAATGTGGATGATTGCGTTTTTTTCAATTATATTTTTGGGGCAAGTATGGTGGTGGGTGTATACTAACGAGGCATGGGATAGAGCTTGATAACGTGTATTGTATATATTTTTTCTTTTCACTCTTTAGTTCCGTGAAAAAATGAAGCAGGAATTTTTAATTTTAATTTTATAGGTTAAAAAAAAAAGTGCTGCCTGACGTAGGCGACGGCAATATTAAATGATCGGTTAGCTCAAGCGGAGTGGAGAAACACAATCACCATATTGAATTGAAATAAAAGAATCAAGATCCAATATCCAATCACGTGATATTATGATTGTGAACGCCAAACAATCATTTACAGAGCTTAGTTTCAGCGTCACACTACGTCTGAATCTGACCCCACGTGGTAATGGATTCAACAATTTCCGCTCCCTACCCGTCATATCTGAGCAAGATCTTCACCGTTAATATAACGTTGACTTGTCTATAGTGCATATCCTTCATCTTGCATTGCCCATATTATACTGAGAGTTAGCAGGCGCGTCTTTGAGAATATAAAGGACACTTTTTTTCCATCTATGAATTGTCACTGCTTAATTTTTTAACGATCAATTTAAATAAAGAGAGTTCTCAACCGGTGGGTCGTACGAACCTTACACAGGGATCACCTAATGATCTCGAATTGCATCAAAAACACAGTTATCTTGAAAACTCAAAATCTGTTATTTTAGTGCGTTTTTAGTGCGTTGTTAATTTTGCGAAATAAAATTAAAATTAATTGGTTATCAACAAAGGCGCAAATGTGTGTCCCGTATGTGCCAAATACCATCCATCTGATTGCGATAAAACTTTTGGGGGCTGTTGCACAAACGTCTGCAAATGTTTCTGAATTAATTATTACACACATTTTACAATGTTGCGTTTGGAGCCGGGGGGGGGGAGGGGGAGGGCTTATTTAAAAAAAAAATTGTATGTGAGCTATTTGAATATAATTTTAAACAGCTAAGCATGGGTGGATCAATCGCTACATGTGTGTGGATTGAAATTTGAAACTCCATACTTCTCACGTGGACAGCTGTATGTTGCCTTTTCACGAGTTGAAAACCCCTTTAATTTATTTTGTGTACGCACCAGCCGGAAAAAACAACAACAATAGTTTCTATTTAAACATTAATTCAAACACGTAATTAAAACAAAGAAACATTTTTTTTCCTTGAGTGGTATTGCAACACATGCCGGGTTCTTGCTAGTCTACAATAGTTTTCTTAAGGCAATCAAATTGCTAACAATTCAAAAATTGTTCAGGAACAGTAAGCTGAAATAGGGAGAATGTATTGTAAGAGTTATGGGTCGTTCATGAAGGAGCTCCGCGAAGACGGGGTGGTGTTAGTTCAAAAGCTAAAACATTCGGATGATAAGGGTTGAAAAAGGGTCCTGACTGGGGTGCGCCGAAATAAAAAAACTGACAGGGGCACCAAAATTAAGAACTGCCTGGGGGCCAAAATCTCTAAGACCACCACTGATGATGAGTAGTTATATTTTGGGGTAACACAAAGAAAAAGGGGGGGGGGCTAGGGTTGAATATAGGGCTCTAAGGATTGATGTCCTAAATAGTTTGATAACAGTTTGCCTATATTAAACCCTGAAATTCAGCCCACGAAAAAAAAATAAAAAAAATATCTGGACTTAAGATCTGTGTCACCTTTTCAATTCCGAAGGTTATAATATAAACACCAGGGGGCTCATGGCGAGAATTTACCATTACCATTTCATAAACCATTTAAAAAAAAACACCATATCTGTTGAGATTTTTTAGTTTAAAATTTAGTGTAACTATTCAATCCCCCATATTCTAATGTGACGCAGTTATGGTTTATAGCCAATGTCAAGAGTAGACTGGTAATCGAAAGTCACCGGTGACTCATCAAGTCAATTTCTGGGATGGGATTATGGGGTAAAGAATGCAAATTTAACAGGATGCTGAATGACTTTGTGGATAGAACTAATTGTAAGAGGTTTTAGAAACACTTTATACGGTATTATTTCCACATACACAGCTTCGAGGAGTGGAGGGTAAGGATGAACAAACCTGACTCCAAATTTATATTGATTTTATGGCTCAATAATGAAGTGAATATTTAGAGAAAGACTATGACAAAAGTTCATTTTTTAATTGTTCATCGTTAGTTTTGAAAAACGTTCTTTTGTGACTTATTAAAGTTATCTGATTTTTTAAAAAAAAATTACTACAGCCAGAGGTGACTTTTAGTCGCAAACGAGTTTTAAGAACACCTCCTTGTGGGGACTTTAGCAATCATAAAACTCCAACAAGGTCACCTCGCTGACGTAAGACAATTAAAGAGCCATTAAAAAAATTCCGAGTTGAGACTTACATTATAATGGCTCTACATAACGTGCCAGTAAGAAGCCTATCGAAATACTACACTAGTGTTATAAACATTCATTGCGGGAGGTATATTTACAAATCTGAGTTCAGTGGCCTCATGTGTTGTTCTTTGAAATGCTCTGCCGCGTCTCCTCTAGACGACCTCAACACGATGACATGTAATATCGTAAAGTACATATTCAATATTATTTCATTTTATCGAGGAGTTTAAACTTAAGAAAACATTCACAGAAGACAGTTAAGGTCCGAATAAAAAAAGGATATTGAACAGTGGCGTAGCCAGGGGGTGTGGACCACCCCGGGTGACACCATGTCAGGGTGTTGACACCGAATTGAAAAATTGTCTATTTGCAGAGCACACACTTCTCGGTCTTACCGAATTTCATAAAAGCATAACTGATCCCACGTAAAAATTACCACACGTGTAACCAATCTAGTTTTATGTAAAATTTCAAGTTTAATGCTTCAGAAATGAGATGACCGTATAATTAGGTCATGAAAACACAGTTTTGACCATGAATCAACGCCGATTAAAGTGTTCCGAACTTTCTTAAGTCACAGGAAGCTTTATGTATCTTAATTCTGAGAAATAAACCTTTCTATTGATACCAAATAGGATGTGGTCGGGTGATTCTAAGAACACGTTACAGTTCTTAAAAACATTTTCCTCCTGGCCTCATAATTAATTTGTTTTTGTTTTTTGTCATTGTTATACTGTGGACTTATTTTAAAAAGAAGAAATCCATCGTGGAAGTCGTTGGCAGGTGGGGGTCTCACCAAATGTTTACCGCAACGGGTGACACCAACCCTAGCTAGCTACGCCACTGATACTGAAGTCTGACGAAAAAAACAACAAAACGACTGGACATTAAAGAACATGTTTACTGTAAACATCCTACACTGAGAGTGAGGACGACTCAGAAATCTGTACGCATAAAAAAGTTAATACCAATTTGTTTGCAACATGTGATATATTTTTTAAAAAAATATACCATAATAAATACTAAAAGAAAATACTTACATATACATTAAATGAAAGCAATAAATATGATATGGTTGAAAGATTTTACAACAGCCGAAAAAGGTAGTTGTTAAAGAACAGGTACAGCTATTTACAACCAAAGCCTTGAGCAGAGTATCTGGCACCCTCGGTGACAAGATTTATTTTTACGCCCCACATCCAACTCTGACATTGATTATTTTATGTTAAAAATAGGATTAGAGGCAATTTTTGATGTTCTAGATAGACAGGTACCCGGCGACTACTGTCCCTCTCTCACCCTTTAGATACGTATCTGTTGAATAGTATATACATACAATTTTATTATCAGATTTCAAGTTCCCTGGAGATCATATCTACCTTACCTTTGCTCTAAGCGAGCTACCGCATGAATACACCAACGGGTTGACAGTGACCAGGCACAGCCTAATCATTCCGTTCTCAGGTGACTTAACTAATGGTGAATAATGTATACAAACACACACACACACTCACATATATATTGTTAAGCTAATATCCTTAATGGATGGCTCATTGTCGGGCCTTCTATTGATTTTTAGTAACAATTTAATCTTAATCAAAACTCCAAACATTAATCTATGTAATTTTGTGGTGTATTCTTTCTCTAACTAGTTGTTATAACAGTTGTAAACCATATTATTATGCAAAGAGCATCAGAAATGCCGTTTAATATAAATGTAAGTTGTGTCTTGTTGAATTCTCGACTCAACACAAACAACATGCGCCATCCCATTAAACCTTTTCACTTCCCAAACACTTTCCTTGGACCAACCGGATCTCCTGATCTCCAGGCATTTCCCAGGGCCAGAAATGATTTTTTTTTCCATATTACACGATCTTGGGAACATATCCATCAAAAAACATTCCACGACTTTCTTCCTACTTACCGACATCACGACACGTGTGACAAACGTCGAATAACTACAAGAAAGATTAGTTACTACGCTTAGAATATTTTGTATCAATGCAAACATTTACATTCCTCATTTCATTTATGTTCATAATAAATGATTAAATTTCACGTTACCGTGGTCCCTGTTGACAATAACAGCACAAGGAAGTTCGTTTCAGCTCGTCACATTTGAAAACACTTATTTTGAATAATGTGTTAAAACATTTTAAGTACGCCAATGATCATTCATGCAGACATACAGGAAGGTATTTCATAGATATAAGCAATAGTTAAAAAAATATCTTGTATTGTTAGGTTTTGTTAGAAACAAAAGAGCGTGTAACAGCAAGTCGTATTATCAGCATATCAGTTTATTGGAAAATCTTACATAGATCGCACTAACACGGAGAGAGAATTAATGAGATAAATTAAGAGAGAGTGAGAGGAAAAAAAACTGACATAGCAGAGTGATAGCTAATGAAAGATAGCAAGAGATAGTGAGAGACGGTAAAAGTGACTGGGAAAAGAGAGAGAGAGAGTGAGAGAAAGTTAAAGAGAGTGAGAACGAAATAGATGTTGCAGATTTATAAAGAAAGACACACAGAAACAGAGGGAGAGAGAGAGAATAAGAGAGAGAGAGAGAGAGAGAGAGAGAGAGAGTGAGTTGAACCGAGAGAGATTAAAAGAGAGAGAAAATGTATATCAAGATAACAAATATACGTTCTTCCTAAAGGTCTATATTACATCTACTGTAGTATCCGCTTTCACCAAGCTGGCAATGCTGCCCAACAAACCAATGTACGTATGTGGATCATTACAAGTTTATTCTCATATTCTAACAGAGTATGTCTTAAAATGTCCATACACTTTTATTAAGTGTTAAATTGTATAAAACAAATGAGTACAGCGATCTTTGTACAAAAACAGGTTAACGTGCCCCATCTTAAAAATTCGAAATGTGAAAACCCACCATCCTCTCTACCAAACCCAACGTCTTCTCTCTACCAAACCTACCTTCTCCTCTCTACTAAACCAACCATCTTCTCTTTACTAAACCTACTTTCTCCTCTCTACTAACCAAACATCTTCTCTCTACTAAACCTACCTTCTCCTCTCTACTAAACCCACCATCTCCTCTCTACTAAACCCGCCATCTTCTCTCTACTAAACCCACCATCTCTTCTCTACTAAACCAACCATCTTCTCTCTACCAAACCAACCAACTTCTATTTATCAAACTCACCATCTTCTCTCTGTTAAAAAATCAATTTATTTCCCTCAACCCCAACCCTCATTAAAAAAAACAAACACCAATAAAAAAAATTGACACTTGTAGTCATTATTGTGCCATTATCTCATTGATTATTTTCTCATTTCAAATATTAGGATTCCTTAATTTACCGAAAACAATAAAACATTTGCAATTTAAACAATGTAAATATTCCTGGATCTTTAAAAAAAATATGTTTCATACATTTATATGGATGTCCTAGAGATGTATAGATACATGCTTTTGGTGAAAAAAATTCCTTTTTAACATTCTTGTTTCTTTATGCAGTATGTGACGTATGTTCACCGCGTAAGTCCATATAACCCAGGAGGCACAGGTGTGTTGTTGAAATCTGTACACACGGCATCCCACAAAACTGCAGAAACAACATTCACAGGTAGTACAGTTTTTTTAAAGTATTTTTTTGTGTGTAATCAACGTAGCCGCAACGTGAGTTTTGAAGGCCCTTTCCGGTTTTGAGTCGCCTACATTCAATTTTGACAGTTTAAATATTTTTCCTTATCACAACCTTTGGTCTTCAACAATATTCATTACCATTGGGACATCACAGATTAACAGAAAGATTCACATTAAGTTTCTGAAAATACTGTAAAATCTTGAACTCGTTTGTAAACACACTTCGATGACTTCTTTCTCTAGTGTTTAAGACCCGAACAAAACTTAGGCTTAATCTGAGTGTGATTAAGATATGGTCATTGTCAAATCTCAGTCATCAATGTAATAACAACAAACAATGATAGAAGGTGACACCCTATACTACTTGTAATTACGATTAAAAACCAACTGGGTAAATGCAATTTAAAATATTTTACTGACTTCTTTTTATCCACAATAGTTGTGAATAATGAATAGCTGTGTTTGTCTTACAGGCGGTATATTTTTACTACGAGAAGGAGACAGAATACAAGTCTGCGTGACAATCTCTGATGTCATCGACTTCAGAAGCGAATCTACGTACACAGGATTACTACTTTTGGCCAGTCGCACACCACGGGATGACTGATTGCCTGGTTAACGTTGATCCCCCAGGCACGGCATGACTTGTCTGGGGGAGGGGGGGTCAAATTCCCTCATGCTGTTTAACTGCGTAAGGGCGCATACAAAGCTGTTTTATAGAATACTCAGTACCGTGAATTTAGGGTGCTGTATGAACGACGAAGCGTTTCTCTTTCTGGCGTTCGAAGACATATCGAACAAAGATATGTTCCAAATTTGTGTAATAATAATGCCATACAATGAATCAACGAAAAAACTCACCATGAGTTTGGGATGTAGCTGCAAGCATAAAAGTAGGGAAAGTCTGACATGAATAATCATTTTCTGGAAACACAATTCGCGTCAGTGTCTCCTTAAATAATTGATGAATGAGACTAGAGACTATACGTTGGGGAAACTCGCCGTATTTAGAGCTAACTTCACGTTTGTATTTCAATGGATACTAGTCTCTGATTGGTGGACACAAAGTGTATGATCACCAATCATTTTCATCTTATGCATTGGTTAACCGTTGGTCAACTTGAACCCATGTGTAAACACGACTTAAAGTCTATACGAAATTGTGAAATTATGATATATAATATGTTTATTTGCTATTCACTTTCATTGTTTCAAAACGAATGCAAATAGACAATATTATTTCACTGATTAATGCAATCAGTAAACAAAACGTTACTTGAATGGCAGTCTCTATATGTTCTCCTAACTTCGCTTTCAGAGGAAAATTCAGTCATGAAGAACGATTACAAAGACCCCTGTGTATTACGACAATGCAACTTCTGCCGTTGGTTGATCCGAATGCATACATATGTCGGGGTGGAATAAAATGTTTGGGTGCCCCGGGGGGGAGGGCGATTGGGGGGGGTGGTCGAATAATGGCATATTTTCAGATTTTATTATTGAATGTTTCGATGTAGAGTCGTGGACACTAATACATATTTGACCCTTGACTGGCTTATGTACAAAATAAAAACGGTATGAGAAAAGCATTTGACCCCCCCCCACCACAGGTTTAGTCAGGTTTCTACATGCGCATCACAAGATGGACAAAATTTTATTTGATGGTTGTAAAATTATTTAATTTTCATATCACCTCACTGTACTGTCTAAGCAATTGTTATTTGTTCAGAGAACTCATTGTATGTTAATGAATTTGGAAAAAAAAATCATTGGCTTTTATTTCTTAACAAAACAATTCATTATTTTGAAAAGCATTGGATTATTTAAAAAAATAAATAATTTCATCTCCTGCTGGTTAGGATAAAGTGTGCACCTCTAGTTAAAAACAAAGTATTTTTTTTTTATCTGAAGCAAAGTATACATAACTATAATGGTTTCTTCAAATACTTAACATCACCTAACTGTGGAATGATATAGATAATATATTTATCAGAGAAAATATGTATTTATTAGGATACAAGGTAAGGAAATAACCTTACAACAGCGTATGATTTGTTATTGAAATAAATTATCTGAAAGGTTTGCATTGTAAAATATCTCATTTATCATGCTCATCCCACATTATTACCAACCAATTCAAATAATTGGAACTAATTATTTTTTATGTTATGGTTTTGTATTGTGTAAAACTCATTTATTTGAATGCTTACTTTTAAAACACACTACACCTATTATATTATGTTTAAGAAAGATGGTTTGCAATCGATTCTGTGCCAATATTAATGAATTGAGATGTTATGAAATGTGTACCACTATTAATTATAAAAACATTTCCAGAGGTGGTTAGTGTTGGTTTTACTAATAAAGGTTAATACTCTTAGGGTCGAGATTGCAGTCTCTTAGGACCCTGGCCGTGAAAAATAGCCTAGTAGTCCCTGGGGACTCCGGCCATGCAACTCGGCCCAAGTAAAATTGGGGTTTGGGACGGCTTTATTTCCTCTCCGGTGGTGACGTTGCGTTGCCACCACCACCGCGCGGGAGCTGTGCGTTTTCCTTGGTGGGGGGCGGCTTTCTTCCCCTCCGGGAGTAGTTGCTGGCCTTAACTTTCTCCCACCGCCCGGAGAGTCGTCCGGACATGTTGGTTTTACTAAAAAGTAGTAAATGTGTCCTTCTCAGTAATCAATTATTGACCATTGTAATAATACTGGACGATGGATAAATCATCCAAATCTATTTTTAGCACAATGATTTATTCTCCGACGCAGTGACAAAGTGTGTGTCGGCTTGATTTCTTCTAACAAAAAATAACAAAAAACCTTGAATGTTACCACTTATCAGTCGCAGGGATATTAATGAGACGGTGTACCAGACTTAGGTCCTCGTAAAATATTTCTTTCAATGACACAAAACGTCCATGACAGCTGTCCGTCTTTTTATGCTTTCTCGTCGACGCGATCGTCAATATTGACATTACTTCGGCAAATTTTTATTATTAAAAGACATTTTTCGCAACCAGGGAAGTTAATTGTAAGAAGGCGAAGTTCTTCAAATGTAATGCAATTAAATTAAATATTAAACATTAAATATGTATTGCTATCTTCGTCAGTTATAGCTTGATCCTCTAAGTTAATGTTCTCGATAAGAAATAAGTTCATATGGATTTTTAAATTTTATTTCTCAGCATCAAATGTTTATAAATGTTTTTGTTGCCAGTCACATCAAGACTTAAAATCATTCATATTTCCTCATGTCTCTCAAACTATTTGTTTGAGATTTGCAAAAAAATCGTGATCATTGGTTGAAATACTCCTCCACGCTACAAGTCAATGATTCGTTAGATATAAGGTTTCCAAGTCCTTTTCAACTAAACCAGGAAGCTTATCGTTGTTCCAATACAAAGTTCAAAAATGTCGATTCTGTTGGATTAATATAAATATTTGAAAGGTCACCGCTACGCAAAACTTATAAAAGAATACATTTTAATAAACCTTAATTTTCTACTTCCTGAATTCAACTTTGCATGACGAGAATGATCCGGTATTGCAAATAGACTTACTAGAAATTACATTGATCACACACAAGTCGTTGATGCATGCCACAACTGATTCACTTATTAATATGTTAAAACAATACATATACAGAACGGAAAGAACAATATTCACTCTTCATCTCAATGTTCGTTTTAGGCATACCCAGATAAATATATATATATACGATAGAATTTTTTAAAAAAAATAATAAAACAATGCGACCCAACACAAAGCTATTTTAAGAAACAAAAAAATCTTACACAAGCTCTGAATCTAACCAGGAATCGTGGCAAGTTTTAACGAGGAATTTATTATGTGACTTTTGGATGTTCAACCAGCAACAGATGAGCAACAATATTGGTTGCAAAAATGATTCTTTCATATTAAATCAAGGCTGCAAGGAATTATTATTTCAAATTCAATGTAGTTTGCAAGAAATGATTATTTCATATCAAATCTAGTTTGCAAGAAACTATTATTTTAAATTCAATCTAAATTGCAAGAAATTATAATTATAAATTCAATCTAAGTTGCAAGAAATTATTATTTTAAAATTAATCTAAGTTTAAAACATTTGTTAATTTAAAATTGGTTACTAATTATGAGATGTTTGATATTTGCCTAGCTACGTGTATCGGTCCACAAACCAGACGCGTGATCTCTAAACCCCATGTCGTATGTGCCACATAGATTGGAAACCCGGTGATCAACAAGTAAGAATTATAATTTAACGATAAAAATGGGACTTTCTCGTGCCATTCATGGAACATGGTATATCGATTCACTGGTGGCATTCCTGGACGCACGGTTACATAGAAAGGTAACGCCCCGAGCGTCACATGCCTGTAAGAAATACATCATTAAGACAACCAGCGTTGCGTGAACCCCTAGGCTTTAAAGCATAAACCCGTTCTACGGACGCGATCACCTGTTACCATTTTCCTAACTGCTTCTTGATAAATCCATAAACTTCCTCAGCACTACACTGTATTAAATCCTTCAGAATGAGTTATAATACGATGATTCCTATAGTCTTTAGTTCTTTTAATGAATTTATTATCTACTAGCCAATGTACCCGGCGTTGCTTGGTTTTGTAATCAGAAAAAAGCAAACATAAAGTGTTATTAACGAAAACGTAATCAAAACACTTCGCGTAAGCAACTAATAACATTTAAATATTCTCTAACAAAAGGTCGGATTGATAATAACAAGGGTAAACATTGGCTTTGTAGCCCCTCGGGTTTTAGTAAAATTCCAGAAATTGAAGTGCCTACAATTGTACCGAATCTCTGTCATTGTATATTGTGCCGGCCATTGTAGGAATCTCTGTCATTGTACGGTGTGCCTGCCATTTTAAGGAATCTCTGTCATTGTACAGCTTGCTTGCCATTGTAAGGAATCTCTGTCATTGTACGAAGTGCCTACCATTTTAAGGAATATCTGTCAAAGTATGGTGTGCCTGCCATTGTACGGAGAGCCTACCTTTGTACAGAGTGCCTGACATTGTACAGATTGCTTGCCATAGTACGAAGTGTCTACAATTTACGAAGTGCCTACCATTGTACAGAGTGCCTGCCACTGTACAGATTCCTAAAATTGTATGGAGTTCCTACCCTTGTACGGAGTGGTTGCTCTTGTACTTAGTGTCTACCATTGTACCGAGTGTCTACTATTGTACAGAGTGCCTGCAATTTTACTGAGTGCCTGTCATTGTACAGATTCCTACCATTGTATGGACTTCCTACCCTTGCACGGAGTGGTTTCTCTTGTACTTAGTGTCTACCATTGTACTGAGTGCATGCCATTGTATGGTGTAGCTGTCATTAGATGGAGTGCTTGTCATTGCACGGAGTCCCTGCCATTGTACCTTTGCAATGCAGGTTAGCTGACAGATATTTTGACCAGGTGTCCAAACCAATTAAATTTTTGTGTTGAGCTAAATACCCACTGATTCGGAAGGCAATTACAACTTGAATTTTTTTTTCTGCTTCCAAATGTAATCCATTCTTGTTTTGCCTTCAGTGTGGCTTAAAATCTCATTGTCCATTGGTCGCTTCAGACTTTTGTTTAGAGCCAAGTTTTGACGCTGTAACACTACCGTGTGATTATTGGATGTCTATAATACTATTGAGACATAAACGTAGACTTAGTTTGTCTCGTCATTAAGAAGCTTATAATAAATGTACAAAATGTAAATAATTAAATTTTTAAAAAGTAATCTAATGTCGATTGAAATTTTTCCGTGTTTCACAAATGATACAGTGTGATTTTCGGATTTCAGTAATACAGTTTAGACATAAACTTATTGTGTCTGGTATTTAAAAATTTAATTAAAAAATGTAATGCATGTAAATAATTTAAATTAAAAAGTGTAATGTAATATAGCCTGAAACTCTGTAGTGTGTTATAGATGATGCCGTGAGACATTGCTGTCCTCATAAAAATGCACCTAACCCGTCAGCGACGAAGTTTGTACTAAATGTTGATTTTAGGGTCTAAATAATTAACTTCCTATTCTTCTTTCCACACACATATCTATTATAAACTAAATTTGGAACCGCCCGTCACTTTAAAACCCCCGGGTGCCCTAAACCGACCTTTATGCACGCCTCTGAACTATGTGATAATTCTAATGTACTATTTTTAAAACACATATAATATGGAATAAAGCTTTATTTGAAAAGAGTTCAACAAACAAAAGTGCACAAAAACCTCGCTTTCATAGATGGTTGATAGTGTACCGTACTGAACAAAGGCTTATTCAAACTGAATAGGCCGAAACTAACTTAACTTGAACATCCCTCTAAGCCATTCGGTAGGATTTTTCACCCTCTACATTTCACGATCTTTTAAATAACGGCTTTTGAGATGAGGAGATGTTGACCAAACTTTCCAGGAACCATCTGTAGGTCAAGAGGAATGACCATGTCAAATTTGGTTGTGATCAACTATTTTGTTTCCAGTTATTGATCGGCTCATCTACAAACAAACACACAAACAAACAAACAAACAAACAAACAAACATTCACACCGAACTCATTATAGTAGATCTCCATATTAATTTTTTTAGAATTAGTGAATTGCTTTAGGTCTAAATATATTTCATTTAAATGTATTCCACATTTTTTTTCCCTTGAATGAAATGACATTAAATCAGCGCTCATACTTGGACAGTGATAGTGGTTATTTGCAGTCGGTATAAGATTCTACCATCTGTGAACAGAGAAAAGTTAACGGTATCCATTCCCTACTTACCCTTTGTATTATGAGTTTTCTGAGTGTGGACTGTTTACTGAAATGCCAAAGAATAGTATTAATCTCGACGAAGCCAACTTTAAAAAAAAAACCCAACATATTTGATGTTTTGAACTGCATAGCTTTTCAATGGGATCTTTTCAAAACTGATACTTATTTATAAATAACTATTTGCGATCTTCTATGGCTTTCTGGTCTTGTCATGTTGTCAACTGATAGTGATAATGCGAAGACTTGATTTCGATGAAGTGTTTGACCCATCTCATGACGTGTGCATCTTAAAGTCCAGATAAATAAAGTTTTAGCTGTAAATTTAGTTGTTCAATGTCTAGTAGCCTTATTTGGCTGCAGTTTTTAAACGCTGTCATCTTAAAATCTTTGCTTTCTTCTTATGTCTTATTTTCTTTATAACCTAACTTAAAAACAGTACTACAAATATATACGTATGAACTGGTTAAGAATTACTCGGTGCAGTTTCGGGGAAGGGGGGTGGATGGAGGTACGGACAAAATGTGGTCGGGGGGGGGGCAGAATTATTTTAAGGCACCGGTTGACACCAACCCCAGTGACTACTCTGTATATGTGTCTCTTTTTCCCCTAGCGTCTGCTCTTTCGTTGTGATTGTTTTTGCTTGGGGGGGGGGGGTGGATGGAGGTACGGAGAAGGTGGGGTCGGGGGGGGGGCAGAATTATTTTAAGGCACCGGTTGACACCAACCCCAGTGACTACTCTGTATATGTGTCTCTTTTTCCCCTAGCGTCTGCTCTTTCGTTGTGATTGTTTTTGCTACACCATACAATTAAATTTTATATCCAGCGTATAACTATTATTATGCACATGCTTCGTAATCTTTTTATCAAGTATTTACACTACATTATCCTAAAAATAAACTGTGCAATTTAGCTTAAAGCATGTTTGCTTTATAATACAGTTACAGTCCACACAGTTGTTTTAAAGAAATGTTGGGCAAAACTCTACGGATTATATTAATAAGAACAAACAAATATCCAGAAAAGTAGTGTCCTGTCTACTACGATTCATTTGAATAGTCCAAGGGACCGCACACATTCCATATCTAGCAAGTACGTTGTATTGTGTTAATTCCCTTGGATTTTAATTTTTCAAGATCAACACTGGACATCAACCCTTTTTTTTTTTTTACAATTTTTATTTTGTGTTGTGCAGCATTTGTAAAGTTGAGCCGAATGTCTTTCTAAAAACCCCATCACATTTTTTGGTGGGGCACGAAAACTTGAAGGAAAAAAAAAAACCTTTTTTTGTATTGTGTTAATTCCCTTGGATTTTAATTTTTCAAGATCAACACTGGACATCAACCCTTTTTTTTTTTTTACAATTTTCATTTTGTGTTGTGCAGCATTTGTAAAGGTGAGCCGAATGGCTCTCTAAAAACCCCATCACATTTGTTGGTGGGACACGAAAACTTGAAGGAAAAAAAAACACCTCTTTTTTTAAAAGATACTTTTGTATTAAAAAAGAGAGAGGAGGCCACTAACAAGAGTTTATGAGTTCTGGCCAGTCTTAGGCATAGACGGCATAGGCTCCTACCTAGAGTGTCACTTTTTGAGGGGCGGAAAATTATACAAGGAAAAAAATAGAAAAAAATCGTGAATTAAAAAAAAAAATATATATATAAATAAATAATAATCCATTGTTTTTAAGACGCCCATAACTTTCATAACGGCATCAGTTTCGAAGAATAAATTAATACGCTCTTAAACTATGCATAGAAATGTTTAAAAGTGACGGCAGGCAAACAGTTGACTTTATGGCATCAAAATTTATAAAAATGATGGCCACTTCCGTCAAAAGCTGTCTGCCTTTTTACAGTATACTTCACCGTCTCATGTAGGAATCACTCTTTGCTATCAATTAACATCAATTTTGTTGAAAATGCATGAAAATACTATGGCCAGTATTTGGTTAATAAAAATAAATGAAAACATAAGACTGATTTACAATAGGTTTCTCTCCGGTATAGCAGTTCGTCAAGTTTTTGATCCAATTGACACCGGTGTAGTAAGAATAACAGACATGTCCATGAAATGTTTGTGTTAAAAACGTTAGTGCATAGAGCAGGGGAGGACAAACTATAACTAACGATTCAATTTTTGCGCAAACCTCGTTTTTGAATGGCTTCGCTCAGCTAAAAAAAATTAAATAATCGTAAAATGGGATAAGAAAAAAAAAAGAAATTAGTGTTATTTAAAATTTTCATTGTAGATATCACTTATATATAGGGGGTAATCATGTCCCCCTCCCCCTACTTTCACCATTAATGGCTCCTAGGCCTTAAACAATCACCCCCGCAACTACTGAAGTTGGCCCCCACCCCCTCGGTATAGTGTAAAAATGTATTGTTATTCAGTATTTAAATGGACCATCCTTGACTTACGTACTCACCGAGGCTGAAGAACTAGTACCTATCGGTGTTTAGCGAGGATTATTACCAACCGGGTGGGCCAAGCTTTTCGCCACCCATTCGACTATAAAAACAAAAGGAAAACAACACTGCCGCTGGCCTAAAATCTCGCACCTCAGTATAATTACGAGGAAACGAGAGCCACCCCATCAGCAGCCTTCTTCGATCGATACTGTTTAATTGATTTTTAATTTGTTTTTCATTTTGTAACTATGCCATTTATATAGGCCAACCGTAAAAAAAAAAAAAAAGACGCGATTTCAACAGAGATGTAAGATCTAAAGACCTAATCTCCAAAACAGTAATTATTCTAGTATTAGTAGTATTTAAATTTCTAATACATGAAAAAAGTAGCTTAATTTTCAATATCCCGCCCTCACCCAAATCGCATGAAATGCCCCTCGGATCAAATTCAATGAAAGAGAAATAAATAACAAGAAAATTTTTTCAAGTAAAGGTAGATTCTATTGCATTATGTATTTCATTTCAACCCCGCTAACACCGGGTATGATGTGCTAGTTGCAGAAAGAGAAAAATATATTTGGCATAAGCCGATGTTTTATTCAGTCCTAACTCGTATCACCAGCCAGATTATTAGTTTTACATCTACGTGAGTATAACGTCGATATTTTTCTTAAACTATACAAATGCATAATCGATCAGGCTTTGATTATCAATATGTTTTCCACAAAAAATAAACAACTTGTATAGCCAGTGTTGTAAGCAGGTTTTTACATTTTAACAGGGAGAGATAATGTTTAAAGAATTGTAATGTTAAACACATTTAAATGACGCAAACGAGTGTCCTGATAATAACACGATATGCGGTTGTTGTTTTGGTTTTTTTTCCCCCGTTAACGTAGCTTCCCCGTGATAACGTTATGTCTAACATATTTCTTTTTTTTTTTACCATTATCAGATTACACTACGGCCTGTTATCTGCATTAACTGTAACGTAAGAATAGTTTTAGCCCTGTGATATCTTTGAGCTATGTTCAAAGCGACATGCTTTCATGACAACGCCATTTTTAATCCTTTGAAAGGTAGGTTTGTCTTTGTACAAGAATTCTGGATCTTTAAGGGTTTATTACTGTTACAAAATACTTTGATGTGTATGAAATGTACGAAGAGATTTCAAAATGTTTACACGGTGCAATATGTTTTACTGTTGGACGGTCAAATGTACGTCATAAAATTATGCATGTCCCATCAAGGTAACTTTAAGGTCACAAACATATTGGGAATCGATAGGATATGCTTCCACTAAATATCACACGCTAGTTGTGATACTTTTGAGGAAAAATTTGACTAACACTATTAGAAGTCATTATTATTAAAATTATTAACAATATAAAAAGTACTTTCATTGATAAAGAGCACAATATATAGCCGAATGTGGCGTACACAAAAACTCACCCCAGGAAGTAAAATAACTAGAAGATTTAACCTGACATTACCGGGATAATAATGTTAGGCTTTTCGCGTGACTTCCATCTTGCTATTGTGGAGTTATAGCGTCTAAGAATCAAATTTTTACCTATATAGCTGAACGAGGTTTTATTGTTTTGTATTCTCAAGAAAAAAACAAGGAAAAAAAAAAAAAAACTAAGTACGACAATAGTTCACGCCCTTGAAATGTGTATTTAGTTACTCAGACTTTGCTTATTTTGAAAAGTATAATATATGTATTGATTTTTCTTTTTCTAACACAATTAAGTTTTGTACACATTTATCTGCTATATAATATTGGCCTAACCTATACCTTTTAGCGACCATGAACTACAAATAATTTTTCTTTTTATATTGTACAAACGTGTCATATTAAATATCCATAACATTAACGGAATTTGATTAATTTTTATAGTCGTTAAAAGTTTAACCAAACTTGTTTTTCACTTCTGTGCTATATTATCGAAAAATCGTTAAACTTGAAATGGTTTTATCTTAAGAAGAATCCCTTAAACAATTTTCACGCTCGTTACAGATATTATTTAATTGTCATTATTTTAGAAATATTATTAACCTCAAGCCAATCTACGCCCACTTCTCAACAATTTTTTTCTTCACAAAATGGAAACACAAATATTGTTCAAAAATATTTTTTGAAAGAAAATCTTAAATCATATTGGTTCACACCTCTGAACTGTAAATGATACCAACCTCCCCCTCCCCCCCCCCCCAATAAAAAAATAAATTGCAGAATTTTTAATATTAAATTTTCCCGTTTGCTGGAATATAAAACTAAAATATACGAAAGCTCAAATAAGATATGCTTCGCATTTACAAATAATACTTAACAATGGCATACTAACCTTTTATATTAAAGTTCATTTGTAATTTAAATCACTCTTCGATGATATATACAATCTAATTAAGGTACACATTTTTCCAATAGTGATGGCTACTTCATCTTCCGTGTCTGAGTTCAAAGAGATCAGTCTACTTCTACTTGGAAAAACTGGAAATGGTAAAAGTGCTACAGGAAATGCTATATTAGGGCGAACTGCATTTCCAATTTCAGACCTATCCAGTTCAAAAACAAAAATGGTTACGTTGCATTGTTCAGACAGAGAAGATGGCACACGTGTCAGGGTTGTTGACACACCCGGTGTTATGGACACTGTTAAATCAAATGACCAAACACTTGCCAAAATTTATGAGGCAATGAGTTTGTGTCCCAACGGATTCAACGCACTGATTTTGGTCATGAAATTTGGATGTAGATACACAAAAGAGGAAAAAGACAGTTTGAATGTTTTAAAAACATACTTTGGATCCACATTCCTTAAAGACTTTGGTATTGTTATCATGACTAAAGGTGATAGTTTTGACCTGGAACACGCAAATAATAAAATGACATTTAGAGATTGGCTAGAGCTACAGAACAAAGAACAAGGTAACCAGGTTGCTCAGGTTCTCCAAGAATGCAACGGCAGGTGTGTTTTGTTCTACAATATTGGAAAAAAATTTGATGCTAAAAAAAATCTGTGTGTAACCGAACTTTTAAACATAGTTAAAGCTGAAATACACAGTCCTTATAATAGTGAACACATTAGAGAGGCAAAGGTGATGAGGGAAAAAGTAATAAATAAGCTGAACACACCAATTCTACACACAACGGTCCAAGAGAGACTCAGCCTGCTCATTGAGCAAATTCAGAGAGACATAAAAAACAAAACACTTTCATATGAAGCAACATTGGCAAAGCTTAATGCACTTGATAAAGAATTCGTTAGTGTTAAAGGGGGATTCAAAGAGTTAACTCAATACGTGGCTATAAAAGCATCTATCGACAATATAAGAAGTAGACTGCAACAACTTCGTTCAATTAAAGACAAAAATAAACAAAATGATGAGCTAATGATAATATTAAAAGAACTAGAAATTTGGAAGGTCCTTCCAGAGGAATGCGGGGCTTTTACGTCAGAATTTCTTGAAGTGATGCAATCAACGCTTAACATTTTTAAAAATAGTTTAGTGGTTCCCAAAGAAAGAGAAAATGAATCAAAATGTATAATTGACCTTCCACTTGATTAACTAAAGCAAACAAATTAATAAGTAAAGTGAGGCCACGAAACGTAAGCTGGGTCGTAAGAAAGTTTTGACCCTGGTAGTTAACTATAAACCTCGCCACATGTCCATTTTTGGCAAATGTGCCGTTATTTACGATTAAAACCAAAGTGTTTGTTGAATGTTTCATGGCAACACTAAGAAACTGAAACATAACGTAGATTTTTATTTGTAAATTTTACACCCACCCACGCACTCATACACACACAAACATACACACACATAAACACACATACACACATGCATATCTACATAGATATGTACTTGTTTAAATATTCGGCTTAGTCCAGGTTTCATTTACTCACTGCAGCCCAGTCCAAAATATGTCATAGAATGTATTGCTAGAGGGAGCCCGAAAACATCATTTTGATACACATTCCAGGTAAAATTTCAATAACTGTAAACTGAGTGTAGGGACTGGTCAATAAAGTGCAACAGAAATCATTGAATTTGGGAAGTTAAACTGTAACAGTTGTGTAAGTAAAATTGTTCAACAAATTTGGTAGATATTGCCCTTTTTATTAGTTTTAAAATTAGGGAGTTAGCTTGAGAAATGAATAAACACAGCTTATCCTCTTCCTATCTTACTGAACTTCTTTCTGTCTCTCTACCCCTTCAAAAGCTTCGGGCCTCCGCAGACGCGCGCATTCTTTCTGTTCCCAGAACACGCATTAAAATATACTCTAAATGATCTTTCTCTTTCTGTGCCCCCCAACAATGGAATTCTCTTCCATTACACATCAGAATTATACCGACTATCCCAGCCTTCATAACTGCCCTCAATACCCATCTCTTCAAACTCTACCATGCCGACTCATTCCCACCCCATCTAAATGATAAACAACGCTCGATTCTGCTGTGTGCTGTCCGTGGCTAGACAGGGGTAGATAGTACTGGGGTGGGTGAGGTCAAGCTTTTTTCAAATTGTTGTTTTTAAATGTATAATTTTCTGTCACTGCTAAATCTTACTGAAGCGCATTGAGCCTAGCTTGGGTAATGCGCTATATAAAACCACCTTATTAATAATAATACTAATGATAAATTGTATGCGTTATCTTTTTAAAAGTGCCACATCTCTATCCTTTAGATCAGGCGTCACCAAACATTTTTCACCAAGGGCCGGACAACGGACAAAATGACGAGCGCGGCCGTATAATACTTGCAAGCCAGAACGAAAGCTCTGGGAAAAAAATACGAAAAACTAAGTTTATTATTCAATGTTAAACATGGGGTGAGTGGCGTGCAATGTACAAAAAACAAATCACACCTGGTGCGCAAATGTTCAAATCTCACAATGTTAGCAGCATAAAGGCAAGTGAGATTTATGAAACTAACGTTTGGCTTTGAAAATATCATCATTGTTTATTTCGAAATTGTTGCATCCAATCAATAGAATTGTTTTTAAATATTCATCAGTCACTCTCGTTAGATGTGTTAACTTCACAAACTTCATTTTTGAAAATTTTTGCTCATAGACAAACGTTGTTCCAAACACCGAAACCATAACAGCGGAAATTTCTTCAGTTTTGGAAACTCAGCATCAGGTTAGCAGTAGTAAAATCAACACGTTTTCCACTAGCACATAAACCAGTTTACAAACAAATGGATTTTGTTAAAGGAAGATCGAGGTTGGCATCGTCTTCGCTAAACTCTTTAAAACAGTGAAAAAAGAGTAAAGTTTTTTCCTTCCAGTTGTGCTTCAAATAACAGCTTTCTCCGAAATCCTTTGATGATTCGATAGAGATCAAAGATGAGGTTTTCCTTTCCTGAAGTTTCAAGGTCACTTCATTCATGTGGGATGTGATGTCGACTAAAAATGACAACTTTGACAGCCAGGTAGGATCTGATAGCCAGGTAAGATCTGACAGCGAGGTAGGATCTGAAAACCGTGGATCAAGCTGTGACCGATGGAAAACAAACTCATTGCCTCAGCTCTACCTTTTTTCAGTGAAAAACATCTATTTCATTTTGGAGTTTGTGAAAACCTAAATGGATTTTACCGCATCTGAGCCCCCTCGATGCTGTGTGATAAGGCAAGTTACATATATCAGAATCAATTTGTTCAAGAAAAGCCTGGAAATGACTGTGATTGGGCGCATGTCCCCGAATGAAGTTCAGAACAGAAACGACAGGTTTCAGTATACAAGAAACATTTAAGTCTTTCCCACAGATTGCTTGCTGATGTATGATGAATTGCATGAACAGAGTGCCCAAAATAAATTTAAATCTTTCAACGGAGTCCTGATTAGCACCACCAGACCTTTCCTAACTCCAGCCATGTTTCTTCTCTATCAACTGTAAAATCTCGAAACTGATTCCACTGAAGGTTACGGTCTTGCAAATTTTGCACTTCCACGAAAATATATTTTCCAGTTGTTGTTCCATGCATGCTGCAAACGGATGCAAGCTTCTCCTTGATTTGAAAATCCCAATTTACACCACAAATAAGCACGAGAATTTCTGACGTACTCGAGAGCTCAGTTGGCTCATCCAGCGCCAGAGAATACCACAAGTTCCTAAGTTTCTCACGTTTCTGTAACACTATGATGTCTAAGTCTAAGTTCTTCTGTTCTCCGCAAAACTGAAAGGCTGATTATTCCAACTTTGGTGAATACGATATTTAATGCCCCCGTATGTTTCCAACTTTCCTTTTCCTTTTACCCATTCACAGTTTGTGGTAGTTAACAGACGACAATATATTAGTTGGATAGGCTTAATGGATAGTGATTCTTATTTTCTAATTTTTGAAACCAGCTTTTCTAAACAAAAACAACAAAAAACGACGTTAATGTACTTGGTAGGTTTTTTAAAGGATTTCATGATTTGTTAATTAATTCTTATTGAAATATATGAATTTTGTTTACGCTCTTCTGACTTGGAGTTTGAGCCACGTTAAATTTCAACAACAACTTTACTTTTACCTGTGATAATGTGATCTGTACGTCCACTCAAAATAAATCAATCTCTATTGAACATACGCGTCTGTAAAAATAAAAAGTGACCGCAGATTGCAATAAAACGTCGGTCATCTGCTTTTAGCAGTTAACTTTTTTGACGCCAGCGCAACCCGATACCACTAGCACTGCGATACGAGTAGTTATGTTATTCATTGTATACATTGTAGGTTTATTTCTTTACTATTAAGTTGCCGTAGACTGCTATTTTGAGACGATACTATAATTTAAAATGGTAAATCTAAGGTGCATAGCAGCCAGCAGGTCTCCGCGTGCGTGAAAATCTACTAGTATCCTTAATAATAATATTAAATTGTATCAGAACGTCTGGTGTTCCATACGTTTTATCAAGCAATTCAATTAACGTCGGCGAGCCCGATGAACTGATGTAACGTCCCGATCCGGTCGGTGGGCCGTAGTTTGGTGACCCTCTGCTTAATATGAATATTCAAAGTAATATTTTTGTTACATCGCTAGAGGACCCTAGTTTTAAAACAATTAGTTTGATTCAGAAACCCCATTAGGGTCGGGACTATAAGGTATAATTTAATTTAATCACTTAGTATAGGACATATTTAAATACTTAAAAACAAATATAATATCTGTTGATTTGCCAAGGTGGAGAGTCATTACTAAAAAATCGGGAACCCATGTTAAAGTCAGGAAAATTGGAAACACAGAGTCCAAAATCCACCATTGTGTTGATCAGCATTATGAAGTGTATGATAGACTTTTCAACTCACATAGAAGTATATGACATACCCATCAACTCACATAGAAGTGTATGACATACCCATCAACTCACAAAGAAGTGTATGACGGACCCATCAAGTGTAATAGAAGACTACACTTAAAATGTACATTCTTATGCTAAATATTAAAATTCTTTAAAAAGTATAACGTTAACGTACATAAAAAATTCAAGCGCATTCTATTTAATAACAATTAATTAAGTTCATATTTTTTTGCAAAACAACCGAATTTCTTTAAGTTGTTATTTTATTGAGCTCATGTAAAATTGTGCTAATAACTATATTACTTCCATGTTGTGTCAAATTCCTACGATTTATACAATTATGGTTGTGCATTACGCACTAATTGTTTTTTTTAAAAAACTTTTTTCTAAGCTTGAGACCCATCACACAATTTTATATTAACATCTATCCATACTTTAAAAGTGATGTTTTTATCATGAAATAAAATTTGAAAACATGCTAAACATGTTTGATACTTAGCAAAAACTACAATAAAAGTTTAGATTTATCAATGTTAAGTTAGTTTAATACGGTGTTTTTACAAGTCTTTAAATAAATAGGGATGCAAAAAATAAATTAAAAAATACCAACATTTTTAACAATAGGAAATATAACTTCAGCTTGTAATGAGAAGGGGCTCGTACGATATTTATAATCGAATACTGTAGGCCTCTAACAAGATTAGACTTTTGTAAGAATTTTAATATTTAGCCTATATAATGTAAATTTAATTTCCAAATGATTTTCTCTGTAGTATAGGTTTTCCTTTGAAAAAAATAATAACTTATCTTATAAAAATATGTTTGACATTAAGGGGGAAAAACTTCCTTGAATGATATGTTGTCTACAAATAATCATAACCTTTTAATTTATAGGTCTATTCTTTTGAAATTTGAATATGTATTTTAGTACTGAATACATTCTAACAAACAATCAATTTTATTGATATAATTTGAAAAAAAAATCCTCTTTTATAAAAATGTGATGTTATGTTTGTGTTGATTTAAAAATTATATATATATATATATATATATATATATATATTATATAAATATATATATTATATATTTTTTGCTTAAAAATAATATTTTAGCTTACATATTTTAAACAAAAACAAATATCAATTAAAATCATCAAAATACCTTTAAAATGATTTATAATAATTGTAGGTGGCGACAAAAATACTGCTGTGAGACACATTGAATAATAAGATGTATTAAAGGTTATAGAAAAACCTGAGCAATCTGCAGTCTTTTGAGAATTAATATCAGAATAACAAGCAATCTGTATGCATTTTTACATTTACAACAACAACAACATAAAAAATGATTATCTACTCTAAAGCTAAAAAAGAGAACGAAAACAATCCCCACAGATTTTGTGAACATCTATGTCGATTATCATTACAATTCAAGTTTTTTTATTGTTCGTTCGGACAAATTTCTTTCTTAGAAATCGTCTAAAAAATTTTTTTTTTATTTTGTTGAACAAAAAATGTGTTAAAGGTATATCGAAGATTTAATCTGAAGAAAGTTTATATTAACTTTAAATTTCAAATAAACATTTCTATCAACTGAATTTTGGGTAACTTATCTTGGTATATAAAGGATTTCACTCAGTTAAAATAAAAAATCAATTTAAAAAATAATTATGTCTTTTGTAAATATTTCAAGTCCTCTTACCATCATTATTGATTCTTATACTGCTATATAAAAATTACCAGTTTTTAAAACCCATTAAAATATAGAGCCATTCCTTGAAAAATAATTATTTTTTTTTAAACTCTAATAAAGCTTATGGACCCACTTCCCGTCAATTTATGGACCAATAGCTTACCACACATGCTCGTTGCCGGTTACAACACATTATATCAACTTTTAAACCCTACCCCCCCAAAAAAAATCAATTTTCATGTTTCTTCAATGGGAATATAAGGGAAATATGATGACACTGATTTCACCAAATAAAATTCCCAACTGCGCTAAATGAGATTATTTTTTTTTTTGAAAAAATATCTCAAGTGCGTTTGGTGCATACTATTTTCTTTTTTTCTCTGAAATGGTTGGTGAAATAAATCTCCAGCAAAAAAAACAAAAACGGGTGGCACATACGAATAATAAAAAAAATATTATAATTAAAAATATATATAAGGAATGGATTTATACACAAACAAAATTCGTTTTTAGAAGTTGTTTAATTATACGTTGTTTTTTTTTTTTCATTTGCGTTTACCTGTAAATTGATGTTAGAATTACTCTTTGAGATGGAAAACATTTTTAAGCGCTGTTTTTTTAATCCAAAATGCATTGATTTTTAAGTAGCTAAATAAAAATAGGTGGAATAAAGTTTTGTAAAAGAAACCAAAAAAAAAAAAACAACAAAAAAACTTTTTTAAGCGCTGTTTTTTTAATCTAAAATGTATTTATTTTTAAGAAACTAAAAAAAAATAGGTGGAATAAAGTTTTGTAAAAAAAAAAAAAAAAAAAAAAACAACAAAAAAACCACTACGTAGTAATAAACTAGAAAAATGCGTATTTGTATAACACAAACAGGACAAGAAGATCCGTCTTTTGACATTTTTAGGCTCCCTTCCACTTTTAGTTTTAGCTCCTAACATCTTTGCATTCTTTGAACAATTTCCATATTACAATTTTAAGCCCCTACACTATCCAAGGCCCACTACAGTCGAAGGGGTTGAAAGGCCCTCGTGATGCTTCAGAGGTTAATTGACACCTCAATTTTAACTATCATCTATTCCGTTGCTCTCCGATTATGAATAGAATGATGCAAAATAAAATTCAGGTATGTGCTAAAATATATTCTTGCATTTTTTATTTATTAAATATTTTTGGAGGCAAGGGTTGTCATTTAGCCCAATCCCAAGATCCTGTCCCTATTTTATTATGGAGTCTTTGACACGTTCGATTTCCGCTTCCCACATTTTCTTATGTCAATCATTAGTACTGGGTTGTATCTATGCTTGAGCAAAACTATTACCCCTCGAGTACGCCACAACCGTTAAAAATTGAGTTTGCTTGCTGATAGCTGCTCCTATCACATTTCACCCCGTCGTTTAAAAATTACCCCCCCCCCTTTTTTTTGCCCCCGCGCTACTCAAATTTACTAATAGATCACCAAATTGAGGTATGCTCCAAAATGCGCTCCGTTACACGATATAATCTCCCGAGTGTTCCGAAAATGCCACAACTCATACAAAAAAAAAAGACTCCTTGGCAGAAACCACCCTCACTCTTCCCAATGCTACTGGCGGCGCCCACCCAAACATCTGAAACGCCCCCCCCTTCCAACTCGAGTAACTTGTCTGAAAAAAAACAATGGTTGTTGTATAATACAAATCCCCACATTTAAGAAAGAAATCTACCAAATATTTTCGCATTTACCTGACAATAAAAGGTATTTAAATATATCCACTCTCACAAAGGTGCGCTTTTTTAAACTTAATAATTTCTATAAAATTTTCCGCTTTTCGTAATGACAGTATACATAAGAATCTGGTACGTTTAATTACATATCAATTATATATTAAGATTTCATTTAATTAAATTTTTTTAAATGTTAAAAACAATAATTTATCAAATAATCAACACAAGTCATTTTCTTGACAGTCACATAGTAAGGTTTAATTATATAATTATAAAAGGGTTGCACTGCAATCAAAGTTACAAGTGCATTAAATAACACACAATCGAGACGATATATTGTGTACTTATAATTAAAAGACAAAATAAGCCTTTTAGACATTTCAACCAAAGCCTTCATCAGTACACAAATCTTAATTAAATAAAAATAAATATTAGTTTAAATAATTTATATCAAGTAATCTACTTGTTAAATAAAGGAAAATAAAAATAATACTTGATAATATATAGGCTGAAATCATTAGAATTTTAAAAGTCTCGTACATGTTGTATTTTTCTTTACGTGTCTAAAAATTTCTAAAATATTTTTGAAATACTTGAAAAATGAGTAAAATGATTTTGGAATTTTTTATTTAAGTTCCAATCAGTAAAAAAATTTAAAACATCTTTAAATTTCTTGATTTTAACTTGCATGCATGTAAGTGCTAGACAGCATAAAGAATTTAAAAAGGGTTCGTGACCCACAGGTTGAGAACCACTGCACTAGACTAAATGTGTCAAGTGTTTGTACACTGTCAGTAAAATTCAACGTTGCATACATCTTCATATCATAGTGAATATTGAGGGATCTGACATTGATAGAGTAAAGGGAAACTGTAGATCTAACATTTAACCTCAATTATCAAAGAGATGACAAGAAAACTAAAACTTCTATGCTTCAGTGGCTATGTTTTATAGATGTAAATATTTCAACACTAACATATAACTATATCAGCAGTATACCAGGAAATCATAAAGATATGACTTAGGCGATGCTGCAGCAAATATTAAAAAATATACCGCTTAAAAAACAGAAACACAGATCTACTCAAAATGAGTACAGCCAAGAGGATTGATAATTTTAGAAGAAGCAAAAGAACGTCTGCGCGACCGCAGTTCATTTAAAGTGGAATAATAATTCCATTGATATGAAGGTAAAAATCGTTACGCAACAAGAAATAAAATATAAATGGGACAAAATGAAAAACATGAAAATCTGTTGTTTCTTGCTGTAAAAAGCTACTTTGACTTCATTGAGGAGTTTTGACACATGTCTTTGGTTTCTTAATATCCGTATTCTTGCTTTGTTTCGTTTGATGAAAAGAAGGTGTCTTGTCTTTTAATTGAACTGTATTTTCATTCCAAGCTTAAACATGTATTGTTCCACTATTTCCTGGTTTTAGGAAATTTCTTTGTCACACCCCAGAGGAGGTCCGATGCCATCTAAAGAGGACATCTTCTTTAACTACATTTAAGACAGATTTGGGCGCATAAAGCAAGGCGTTAAAAATAC
This sequence comes from Lymnaea stagnalis, assembly GCA_964033795.1. Lineage (NCBI taxonomy): Eukaryota > Metazoa > Mollusca > Gastropoda > Lymnaeidae > Lymnaea > Lymnaea stagnalis. Next base: position 338,765 of record CAXITT010000367.1, on the reverse strand, counting down.
AAAACAAAACAACACTGTTTTCAAAGTTACACTATCGCATGGTTGTACCACCACCCAGTTACGTGCGCTCATCACAGTTCAAGTGCGGGATAGCGCAATTTTATCTTGTGTCAGGAAGTCTTTGTTAAACAATTGAGATTATTAACTTAAAAGAAAACAGGTGATTAGTTCTGAAAATGTCAAAGTTCTCCACTTATATGTCATTTGAAACTAATTTAAAATGTGTAAGACATTTATCTTTTGTTACATTTGTTGCACTGGATCAAAAGGAGTTTATTTTCGGCGGCATATGGGTGGCCTTCTGCGATGGTCTACCCCCAAAGAAACAAATTTGCATCAAAATAACTGCAGATTAATATCAAGAGTCGAAACCATGAATAAAAAAACGCGCCTTCTTTGTGTGTTTGTTTGTTAGGAATTAAAAAGATTGAGAATTTAGTTGAATAACACGGTTTTCTAAAGTCTTTAAAAAAAAACCAACCTTTATACTAACTTTGCATTTAATCGTGTTTCTTCCTTTCTGGATGGTTCTGTGGCAAATCGTTGGAGGGCTAATTGATCCAATTTCCGTCAACCTATTGGGCTGAAAATTGGCACATACACTCGATGCCAATCACAACACATTCTCTCTAAATTTCAGCACCACCTCCAAACCTCCAAGCATCAAATTGTTTTTACTTGTTTTTTTTCAAGGAGAAGATGAAATAAATATGTTGCCACTTATTGGCGCGTAAACTTTTCTCTTGTTTCTCTGAAATAGTTGATGAAATAAATCTGCAATGTAAGAGCGGGTGAGACATTAGAATATGAATAAAAAGGAAAGTAATAAAAATGCATTTAAAGGATTTATACGAAAAAAATGTTTTTTCATGGGGTGGGGTTGTTTAATTCAAGCAAGTCGCACCTAGACCAGTGTTTCACAAGCTTTTTTTTTGTGCTATCTAAAATTCCTACGCCCCCTGTGCAATATGTACACATACATTTTAATATTAAAAATATAATTGCTCACTGAATAAAAACTAAACGTTATGTTTTATGAAGAAGGAAAAGGCTTAAGAAATGAATAGGTTTCACAATGAATTTTTGAAGAAAACGTAGAAAGTAAATTTCAAAACATGTACTGGAGAACTGAAATTGAAGTACAAAATTAAAGATTTTTCTAATATAGTTTAGCTATTTATTTCTTCATTTATTATTTATTACTTTTAAGGTACAGAATGAGATGACTAATTCAGTGAGAAACTTGCACTTGTTCCTTTTCATTACTATCATTGAATTCTATGAAAGAACTCAAAAATGATCCACACGCTTTGGCTACCCAGTATCATCAGCCAGACAGCGCATGAAATAAAATAATTATAAATGGATAGTTCCCTGGCCAAAACCAAAGATATGCATCTTTTCAAGATAAATAATGACACAAAATTAGCAGTAAGTACATTGTTATTTTCAGAGCCTTGTCGTTACATTAATGTCCCATAAATTTCTAGTTTATTATAATGTTTTTAATTAGGGTAAAATGCACACAAATTTTGTAAAATATATGTACTGTTTCTGTTTTTCAACCCATGGGTGTAATGCAATATAGAAAATGAGAAGACCGGTTTCTGGTTTTTGCCTGGTCCGGGTATGTGCCGGATGTTTTAATATGTAGAATTTCCATGTATCCCTTCAATACCTGTCTCAGCCCTATTTCTCAACAATGTAAATAAAAAAGTGGAATTTTAGAGTTATGTTAAAATGCATGTTAAAAGGTTTATATCAAAAACCTTGTTTACTTGTTCGGGATTCTCCCTTTTTTTTGTACATTAGATATTTCGGGTTATCATGAAGAAGAAACAAATTATTAACTATCTTTTATGACAGTTCATGATGCTTTAAAGATAACTTCACCGTGATGTGGTGATTATTGAAAAATCTTATCAGTTAACATAACGGCCTACTGTCTGAGTAAACTGTAACGCAATCACATTATACGACCTTATTTTTTAAGTCTTTGTTTTAGAAGATTGTCTTTTATAACTACGTGTGGTCGTCTCTTGAAAGGGCTTGTTAGCTATTGTAGCAGTACGCTGTATTATCGCACTAAGCTGAACGGTAAGTTATACATTTGTTTACAAATACACATGTATTGTTCACAGGGAAAAATGTATAATACTTTAACTATAGGAATTGCTTCATTGAATCCTGCATGAGAACAGTCAAAAAAATATTATATCAAACTTATCTAAAAAGATTTGACCGAAAACGAATTAATTGAGCAAATATGTAAAAATGAAAGACTTTATTTCTTTTCTAGGAGACGTAAACCGGATAATGTACAGACCCTTTTCGATGCCCTTAAATTAATAATTTTTCAATTGTCATACATTTTTTTTTTCCTTTTTTAAAACAAATTTTTAATTTTTTAAAATCATGTTTTAATTCGGAAGAAATTGGTGGTCACTTTAAAAGGTACTCACTTTTTCCCCCATGCCCCGAACTGAAAGACGTCACATTTTCACCAATTTACAAAGTTACCTACACCTTTTCCTTGCACTTGAAATTTAAATTTTGTCGAAATATAAAAAAACCGCGGTGCTATGACTTGACATTTACCACAAATCGTAATAGAAAAAACAATGTCTCTCTCTTTGTCTCGTATCGTAATATGAATCAATCTCGCTAGCCCAATTTCCCTAGGTCGAGCGGTTTATTTAAAGTCTTTCCTAGAGGCTCCTCTAGAAAGGTGTTACACATTGCATCTCTATCTAGGTCCGTCTCGTTAAACTAAAGAATTCTAATTCAAAACACTATAGACCAGGGATCTCAAACTCAAATCATCCGGAGGTAGCAGAAGGTAGGCTAATAGATTTGGCTTTTCTTGTTGACATTAAACAAGAGCTGAATGTAATCAACAAGAATTTACAAGAGCAAAGGTAGCTTGTTAGTGTTGCATATGACAATGTCAGGACATTCTACATAAAATTGCGTTATGGTTCGTAGAAAAACATCTGCCATTTACCAACATGCAAAGTATTCATGGTCTCGGCCACAACATTCAGTAGTAAGTATACTGATGCCATTGCAAAGCTGCAGGAAGAACTTGATCACATGCTTTTAGACTTCAAAACACACAGCGACATTTTTCAAACTTTTACTGACCCTTTCTACTTAAATGTGAAAGATGCCCCCCCCCCCCACTAACTTTTTGCGCTTTAAATGGAGCTGATTGATCTTCAGTAAAATTCCAAGTTGCATGGAAAACCAAGACAAGCATAGACAATTTATGAGAGCATTGCCCTCAACTTTCTCTGAGATTTCAATGTTGTTCAAGCGGATAATTTGGATCATGCCCCTTTTTTGGTGTATCTTTTTGTGTCTAAATCTCTTCTCCACTGTAAACTTTAACAAGCCAAAGTTCTGGATCAAACTAACCGGGAAGCATCTTCAACATACTGAGGGACTCAGTTGCTTCCTCACTCAAGCCAAATGTTGCTCATCTGTGTAAGAAGCGCTGCCAGATCTCTGGCAACAAGGAGTAGAAGGAAGAAAGTGAAGCCTAGTTTTTGAGAAAACGTAATTGAAATCCTAAAACGTCTCTTTCTCTACATATAAACCATCTGATTTGAAGATATAGGCATCCAAATAAAAATTTACACATCTACTGTCTTTCCCACTGACATGTATTTTTGGAAGAATGTAAAATACATTATTTCATTAGTGTTAAAACACCCTTTGATTAAAGCACCATGTGATTATAAATATTCAGTCATTTACTCACTTTTAGACGTTTTTATATACAATCTTATTATGGTACACATTTTTCCAATAGTGATGGCTTCTTCATCTTCAGCCGCTGAATGCAAAGAGATCAGTCTACTTTTACTTGGCAAATTGGACATGATAAAAGTGCTACAGAAAATTATATTTTAAGGCGACCAGCATTCACAAAATCAGATGGACCCCGTCAAAAACAAGAACGGTCACATTACATTGTTCAGATAGAGAAGATGGCACGCGTGTCAGGGTTGTTGACACACCTGGTGTAATAAACACTGAGAAATCAAATGACCAAACACTCGCAAAAATGTGTGAGGCAATGAGTGGGTGTCCCGAAGGATTTAACGCACTGATTTTGGTCATAAAATTCGAATGTATATGCACAAAAGAGAAAACAAATATAGTTTGTATGCTTTTAAACTTACTTTGGATCCGAATTCCTAAAAGGTTTCGTTGTTGTTGTCATGACTCAAGGTGAAAGTTTTTACCTCAATAAAGAGAAGAATAAAATTACTTTTAAAGATTGGTTAAAGAAACCGGACAAAGAAGTGCAAGCAAAGCCATTTCCCAAACTGCTTCAAGAATGCAACAACAGATGTGTGTTGTTTTACAATTCTGGAAGACAGTATGATTTAAAAAGAAAAGAGTGTTTTGCTAAGCCTTTAAAGCTTATAGAAGCTCAGATATGCCCTCTTTTTAAAACGAAACATTTTGAATTAGCAAAAGCTAGGAGAGAAACTGTCAAACAACTCTGGGAAATCCAATATATATACCACAAGCATACACTTTTTAGGTTTTAGAACATATATTTCTGCCTTAGCATTGGTATTGTACTTTTGTGCGTACAGAGGGCCACTCCTTCTTAAGAAAGTTACTTAGAAGTATTTGTCGGCAATAATGCTGCTTTTTATGGAAAATGCACTAGCAACTATGTCTAACCACGTTTCAAAGAATTGATTGACATTAAATTATGTGTCCTCGTTTTACAGTTTGGAAATTAATCTGTCTAATTCAGCAAAAAGTAAAGTAATTTTATTTTAAAAAAAAAACAACAGATTAAATAAACAGCATATCAATGCCAATTAGAATATTTATAATATAACGGGATGCAATTAGAAAGTTATTTAATTTGCTGAATATATACTAGAATATTTGACCCGATGAGCACGGGATAATACTGGCAGGCAATTTGTGATATTTCAACTTGCTTTTGCGAAAACTCATTATAATTCTTTTGAAAAAAAAAAAGTGTGTATTTTATGATGTTTACGTTTCTAGTTTCAATTAGTTTTTGAAAAGTATGTATCTTCTGTCTAATATCCGCCTATCCTACCCATTTTACGCTCCTAAACTATAATTTTTCTCTCTAAAAGTGTTAAAACACGACCTTAAAATAACTAAAACTATATACAAAGCTAAATTTATTTTATATTAACAGTATTCGATGTTTAAAATATTATTGTTGTATTTGTACGATAAACTTTGGTATCGGATGAAAGATAATGGAATGATCTATATGTTTGTAAACTTAATTCTTCAGTTTATTAAACATATAGTACATTCGAGTATCTTTTATTCAATGCCAAATTTTGTAGTACAAACCCTACAATGTTATTTTTAATATTTTCTTTTTCAATAAACCTAAACTCTCACTGACTTCTGATACCGCGTCCGAAGAGCCGCATCCTAATTCTTTTGGTAAACCTATATTAAATTGTAAAAAGAAAATGTAACATCTCTTTTTTGTGTTACAATTGGAATATCATTGAATCTAAATATATTGTAATTCATGTAAAAATGAGCACACTTTATTCCCTAACCCGATACAAGCTATTCAATTCATTCTGAGGCGTAACTTGTGCTGCCTCTAAAAAAAAAAAAAAATTAAAATCATACATCGGAGTGTACCCCCTTCGTACGCAGCAGCATATCTTTTGCACGCCCAAAAACTTAATTAAAATTCTAAAGTTCCAATCCCGTTACCACACATTGTTTCATATTTTCGAAAAGACGAAATACAAATCTTCGCATTATTCTGTATATTGAAATATTATGGTTAATTATTTTCACATTAAAGACTATTCTTAACTTTAAATCGCTCTAATTATTGGGTTTTGAGATATTGATATCAAAATGAAGGAATTGCAACTTAATACGGATTTCTTCTTATTTGGATGAGTGATTAGTGAATTATTGAGGGCTATTTGGCTATAAAGTTTTTCTCTGCACTAAATGGCTTAAACGACAGTTTCTAATTAAAAGTATTTTTAACGTTAAATTTTGTATACATAATAAATTTGATAAAGATATTTTTGAAATGAAAAAATTAGTAAAAACGTATTAAACGTTAAAACTTCAAAGTTAAAATTTGGTGTATGTATTAACAATTAAAAAGCAATCAGTTATATATTTAAATTTTAATTTTTAAAAGGGAAAATACAATATCTGTTTAGTCACGCGGTTATTAAAACAAAGAAACTTAAATGTTTTTATTTTCACGTTTAAATTTTGCACTTATAAATTTAATATAATTTTACTTTCTTTGATTTTAAATGGAAATTTTAATTTGATTTCGTTTGAAAACAGTTAGTTCCAATAAATTTTAATTTAACCTCGCAATATAACAACTCATTAAAAACTCACTAAAATAAACAGATGTTTGTTTTTCGGGATAAATGTGATTATGATTGAATAAAACAAGTCTTAGATCATGAGTTATGGATTTTAAAAATGATCATCTCTTTCAAATTCTGATAAATAGCTTAAAATTGTCATTTAATCGTAACTTCAAATGTATTTGTAATTTATTTTAATAATAATTAAACATATACTAAAATAAAAACTGATATATTTTTTTTTCGCCGTTAAATGTATTCGATTTCCGTAAAATAATAGTAAACCCCTATCATTTTTTAAGAACCCAAACGTATTTACTTAAAATTGTTGCGTTAGCCATATACGGTTTGTCTAGCTCATTCTTTTATAGTAGATTATATGACTTTATGTTATCCGGATAATAAAGGTACGTCCTTTGCGATAATTTCTAGCTGCTATTGCGAAAAATCATCACTATTCCTAACTTTTAAAAAAGTGTCTTAATAATGATATTTACGTTTCTACCATCATTAAGTTTTTAGAAGCATTTTTTAAGTTTATATATACGCCTACCCTGCACTTTTTCACGCCCCTTATTCATTTTCCCCCTTAACATGACCTTAAATTACTCAATATAAATTATCCCTAATTATATAACTTATTTCAATAAAGAATTTAATTGAGCGACGATTTCGACACTAGAGGAATACTTTAGATTTACCATTTTTCGTGCCCTTGAGCTACAACTTTTTTTCTCTAAAAACTTGTGAAAACATAATCTTAATTTTACAACGAAAACCCAATATATGATATAAGTTATTTTATATTAAAAGAATATTTCATATATTTATGTTTTATAATTATAAATTATCAGAAAATCATGACACAAAGAATTATATCTAAAAAATAATCTCGCAACCATCCGTTTTTCACGTCTATAACAGACCTAAGTGTCTTTTTTTATATCATTAATCTTATAAAAATACACACACACTTTACTTTACGCAAAGTAAAAACAAAAATATATTTTTATTTTTTGAAAGAAAGTATTAACCCAACTCATTTTTCAAAATTAAATTTTCAAGTGTGTAAAATGTTTGGGTGTTGATATTCATGGGTATGCTTATATAAATGTACCCACTTTTTGATCACGCCATTGATTAGTAAACATTTGTTTACTTCTAAAAGGGGAATGTAACATCTATTTTTTTTACAAATTTATTACCAGAGGATTTAATATATTGTCATTCACGTACAAATGTACACATCCTATTACCTACCTAAGAAATGTATGTACACAAGAAGGTTAATTATTTATCAAATTGGTTTTTGTATTTTAAAACGTATGTTGTGCTCCCTGGGGTAAAATAACCACCCCCCCTCCCCAGATTTAAATAAAATTAATAAAATCTTCCACCGGATTTTGGTCCCTTATATACCCAAACAAATATATTTTGCATTTCATATGGTTTGTCTTATTTTGATGAGTTATAAGTGGATTAGTGAATTCTATTTGGCTATGGAATTTTGCAGCACTGATTAACTTAAACGGTATTTTCTTATTAGAAGTATATTGAAAGGTATGTTTTTATGACATTATACATTTAATAAAAGAATATTTGTGGAATTTAAAAAAAAGTAAAAAGTAAGAATTAAAAGTAAATGTTAAAAACACAAAGCTAAAATCTGTGTGTGTTTTATTAACAATTTAAAAAGCAATTAATTATATTTGTTAACTGTACTGTAAAAAGGGGGAAATTACATTAAAACGCGCGGTTATTAAATCATAGAAACTTAGAGTTTTGGCTAAAGTATGCGATTCGCGCTATAGAGTTATTTGCGTGATTAATAAAAACAAATTAATTTTGTTTTCGCAATATAACAACGCACTAAAAAAATCCACTAAAAAAACTGATATTTGACTTTTCCCGATTAATGTGATCACTGTGTAATTCTTTCATCATAATTTTTTTAATTCCTTTTTTTTTCTTCATAACTTTCAAAAGCATATGAAATGCTTAAGGTAGTTCCTTAGTTTAAACATATACTAAAATAAAACCTGATATATTTTATTTTTTGCCCATTTAAATGTATTCCATTTCATTAAAATAATAGAAACTAATCATCAAATTTTAAGAACCCGAACAAATTTATTAAAATTTGTTATTGTATTTCTCAACCTTCCAAATGATGCGACCCTTTAATACATTTCCTCATTTTGTGGCGACCTCCAGAAACAAAATTATTTTCTTCGATATTTTATAACTGTAGAGAGTGTGTTTCAGATGGTCTCAGGCGACCCTTGTGAAAAGGTCGTGCGACCCCCAAAGGAGTCGCGACCCACAGGTTTAGAACCGCTGCTTTAGCAAAATATGGTCAACCAAGCTCATTCTTATATATTTTCATTTACAATGACTTTCTAAACATCAAATAATTTTTTTTTAAATTATCACTTTTTTACAACAATAAAAAATGTCACTCAATCAATTATTAGCAATTTTATTATTTTGAAAAAAATATAATATTTTTAAACATTTAAATATGACACGATATTTTAAAGTAAATTTTTCAAATGTTATAATAACGAGTCCTACTTAGACTCTAGGGTTAAGAAATAAATTATCAACGATACTTAATTTAACAGTATGTAATTTAAAAAACTAGTTAGATGAAACAATTATTTATCAAATTAAAACAATAATTAGTAGTTATTTATGCTTTTTTGTGATGGTATTTTCAAAACACATTTTTGTCTTTTGGAAACATAAATATTTAAATATTATTTTTCTCAAATTAAATATCAACGAGAGATAAATTTATTTCAAGCAAAGCGTAATACAGAGATAGCAATTTCCATTAAATTACAAAACTTATAAGTGGACACTGATGCATTTCTTTTTACCCTTAGAAATGGCTTCCTCATTACCAGTCTCTGAAGGAAAAGAAATCAGTCTTCTTTTACTTGGAAAAACTGGACATGGTAAAAGTTTTACAGGAAATTCTTTGCTTGGCTGGGAAGCATTCGCGAAATCAAGCAATTTGGCTTCCGAGACAATAACAGCTACTTTGAATTGTTCAGTTAGAGAAGATGGTACTGTTGTCAGGGTTGTTGACACACCTGGTGTTATGGACACGGAGAACCAAGAGGAATGCACAATTTCAGAAATCATGGAAGGAATGAGTTTGTGTCCTAATGGATTTAATGCACTTCTTTTTGTTATAAAATATGGGATAAGATACACCGCAGAGGAAAAAAGGACTATAGATATATTAAAAGAATATTTTGGATCGAATTTCCTTAAAGAATTCGGTATTGTTATTATGACTGAAGGCGATAGTTTTGACATCAATTATGAAGATGGAAATAAGTCATTTAAAGAATGGTTGTTTGAAAACGAAAGCAAACAAGAGAATAAACCAATGGCCGAGCTGCTGAAGGAGTGCAACAACAGATGTGTCCTGTTCTACAATGTTGGAGACGAATTTAATGATAAAAGAAAATGTTGCGTGAACGAGCTTTTTGACCTTGTTAAACAAATACCTACAATTTACACAAGTGTTCATTTAGAATTGGCCAGTAAAGCGAGAGAGGATTTGGTAACAACGCTTGAAATACCCGTGTTACACACTGCAATACAAGAGAAAATAAGCTTGCTAATGGACCAGCTTGACAAAGACATGCGAAACAACACTTTCTCATATGAAGACATGAAGAAAAAAATAAGTGCTCTTAATAAAGAATTAGAGAAAGTGGGCATAGAATTGGAAGATAAAACTGAATTCCTGATCTTGAAAGAACGTCTGGATTGTATTCTACGTAGAGTAGAAGACATTAGATATTCGGAAAATAAAATGACACAAAGGGCAGAACAAAGGCAGATGTATGACAGCCTTGAAGCTGTAAAAGACACTCCGACCAGATATAAGATTTTTATTCAAAAAGCTTTCTTGATTTTTGCAAAAATTTTGAAACCAATTGGCACTATTTTAACTTTTGGTGCGGCTCACAATGCTTTAAAGGAATTTGTTAACCATAGAGAAGAATTATATGAAACTTGTAAAGAAGAATTCAAGCAATTAATATCTTCAGAACGTGAAAAAAATACAAAGAAAAGTTGCTTTCTATTATAATTTTTTTTACAAATTTTATATACCTTATATAAATGTTTCCTACTATGATTTGTTTTTATCCTTAATAATATATACACTATCTATCCTTTATAAATTCAGATGATCGCGTTTTTGAGTTGTACACAGGCATACATTATCTATGAAGTATTAGCAAGTTCTTTTTAACTTACGCATTATTAAATATATTTTTTTCTTTTATATTTAATATAATCTTATACTAGTGTATGAAATGTATTGTTTATAGATACTTCAAATAACCTAAATGTTGCAAATGTGATTTGAAAAAATGTCATTTGAAAATGATGACTACATTTTGTTCACTTTAAATATTTTTCAATTATGTATCTCAAGGATCTCTCAGTGGACGCTTTCTAAATGAAATTAACATTCTGATTTTATGTTTTAACAATTTGATATAATGTGATGCCTACGCCTGACTTGATGTGTATGTGTGCCTCAGAGAGTGAATTTTTCCAAACACCAAAAGCAAAACAATCGTTATGAAGTAGATAAGACATGTTAAAATAGCAACGACAACAATTTAATTTGAAATGTTAATTTTTTTAACTTTTACTTTCTAACTCTATTTGAACCATTTGGCAGCAGTTCTACACTTCATTAATTATTCTTATGAGGATCTTTCAGGATTTCATTGGTACTTTTTTGTGTTAGATAAATCTTTTAATACATAGCAACAGGGAAATTATTTAAATTTGTTTTGTGTCATTTATTTGTACATACAAGATGCATTTCATCTTTTAATTATTAATAGTGGTTTAAACTCACGAAATATTTTGATAAAAACAGTACAATTAATCTAAGTATTTATGTCTAGCGTTGGTGAAATTCAAAACTAACAAAAAATGTACGTTTGAATAAAATAATGTCACCATTAATTTACCAATAATTGTAAAGCAGCAGGAGTAGTCTCAGTCTGTTCGTCTTGGTGAAGATTATTCTACAATGAAATTTCAACAATGGTTACATCAACATATTATCAACACTCAAAATAAAGCTATATTATAATTAACAAAGCTATTTTAAATAAACTGGTCCAAACTATATAGCTGTTAGCCAATATACCTGGCGTTAAAATGGATTGCATTCGAAAAAATATTTCTACATACTTTTAATTAACATTGAAATCAAGTGCAAAGTTTTAAAAAATTAATAAAAAAACACTCTTTTAGTAGAAAAACTAAAAGATTAATTTGTTTACAATAAAACACATTTAAAATAAATTTTGTAAACATTTCGGTCCCCGATTCCAAAGGGATTCCAATATTCCGTTTCCCGAAGGTATCCCGTTATCTGTTTCCCGATCCCGTTGCTATTCCGATTCCGGGTAGTTCCGGATCCATCAGTATATCGTTTTAGGTGTGATCTCGATCCTGGTTGTATCATAATCCTGATGTAATCTCATTTCCCGGTGTGATTCCGATCCTGTTATAATCCCGAGCCCGGTGGTTTTTTGATCCTGGTGGGTTCCAGTTTACTCTTTCTCCTGTTCCTCGTTGGGAGTTTGGTCCCGGTAGGATTATGAAGGGCGTGTTAAAAGAATATCAATACAAAAGTATAGATATGAATTGAAGACAAGTAAAAAAAAGGGCAAAAGACTTTCTTTTAAGAAATGAATAAATATTTTTGTTTACATTTTGCAAAAAGTAAAGTGGGTGAGTGGGTGTATATTTTTATGTTATATTTTTAAAGTAAAGTGGGTGTATATTTTTATAACATTAAAAATGTATGTGTTAAAAAACACTCAGAGCTTTAACAGACCTTAATAACTGTTGAGAGTTTCTTCTTAAAATAAAAGCAATCTTTGCTATACTTTTTTTTCTGTAGCAGTATAAACACAAGGCAAGATTTTGTTGAAATATTTAGTGAAGTATCAATTAACGAATACTATTAATATACAAATATATTTTGCATGGTATATTTTTGTTGTTGTTATTTTATGGTCAAGTTTTACAAATTTTAAAAGGACAAAAATGTAGATTAGGATCGTAAAATGGGTAGGATAGGCGGATATTATATAGGAAATACATATTTTTAAAAAACTAAATGATACTAGAAACGTAAACATCATTACATAGATACTTCTTTCTTTAAAAAGGTAATTCTGATGAGTTTTCGCAATAGCAAGTTAAAATATCACAAATTGCCTGCCAGTATTATCCCGGCCTCATCGGATCAAATATTCTAGTATATATTTAGCGAATTAAATAACTTTCTAATTGCATTCCGTAAAGTTATAAATATTCTAATTAGTTTTGATTTAGGCTGTTTACCTTTTTGTTTATTTGTTTGTTTTTAAAATAATAAAATTACTTTAATTTTTGCTTAATTTGGCAGATTAATTTCCAAACTGTAAAAGAGGACATAAAAAGAGGACACATAATTTAAATTCAGTCAATAGTTTGAAACGTGGCTAGACATAGCTGCTAATGCATGTTCCGACAAATGCCTCTTGTGAATTTTTAAAAATTATAGATTGTATAAAGTAACTTTCTTAAGGAGTGGCCTCTCCTATATTAATAGTCCTTAAATAACTTTATTTCCAGTAACTAAGAACTAAGAATCTATCAAATAAGAAAAACATTTTATTTGTAAACGTATTCAAAAAATCTTTCTTTGCCTTTACTTGCTATTTAAGTGAACATTTTGTTGTTGTTGGCATGAAGCTCTTGAAAAGCCCTAGAAAAGAACAGAAGTTGCATGTGTTTTAAAAGTCTCTACTTTATTTTTAAAATTTAGGATATCCTTTAACAGCTTTAAGTCATCTGCATCACTATCAACTTCTTTGTCTAGTGTATCCAGCTTCGTCAGCGTTTCTTGATATAATAAATTTTTCTTTTGTATGTCACGGTAAATTTGCTCAATCAGTAAGCTCAGTTGTTCCTGCACTGTTAAGTATAGGATTGGATTTCCCAGAGTTGTGATGACATTTTCTCTCCAAGCTTTTGTTCACTCAAAAGTGTCCGTTTTATGAGTGCGTATCTGAGCTTCTTGAAGCTTTTTTCAAGAATTCTAAAACTGCACGCATTTGTTGTTGCGTTCTTGAAGAAGTTTGGCAAATGGTTTTGCTTGCTCTTCTTTCTCCTGTTTCTTTAACCAACCTTTAAATATAATTTTAACCTTCTTGTGATAGAGGTCAAAACGTGATTGACGTGTATTACTTGTCCTGCATCACAGTCGTCCATCAATGGTTAATAGTAAGACACGAATACATTTTTGCATCACTATATATATTTAATACTTGAATACGGCACATCACATGAAATAATGTCACTAAAGCTCGCAATAAGTATAGGTATCACATTTATAACTTCTTCGGTACATTTCACAAATCAATATTAAGATTTTGATCAATAACTAGAATAAACATGGCCAGCGCCAAATATATATATGAATCCTTGCCAACCGCCTTGACCGTTAAACTTCCTTAAAGATCCCATTATTCCCCCACTTCCTGTTTTTTTCTATTTTACAAAACAACCCACTATTCCACGAATCAAAATTAATATCTGAGTGTTAGATCTGTGACAATTATAAAAATATCTGAAAGTGAGTAAATGACTGAATATTTATATTCTAATGGTGCCGCAAACTAAGTAATTTATAAAAAAAAAATTGTTATTCCAACATAAATATTATATTTTAATGTTGGAGATCCAAAAATGTGATTTTTTTTCCATTGATCGAAAACGTTAATTTCTTTCCAGATTTTGGTGCAAATAACATAATTATGTTACACCCGAATAACGTAAATTGATTATTGATCAATGTTTTATAATTTATCCTTTTATTCGATCAAATAAAAATAGAAAAAGTTTGACAGTAAAAGTAGAAATTAGCCGTCAATGAACTTCTTTAGTGATTATAATGACTTAATTAGAGATAAGTTAAATTTGGTAACCACTGGGGGTGGGGGTCGGGAGGGGGAGAGCACGATAGTAATATCGTAGACTTGGGAAAAGAAAAAAAAAAATTACATCTTTCTGTCCTCATTTCAAAAGTAAAATTATTGTAAGTAAACTTTTATCGCTAAATAGCTCATAATTTATTTTTTTAAAAATGAATCCTTTTACTTTTATTAATGTTTAAATTATATGTGTGCGGGGGAATTTTTTCGCCTTAGATTTTGCCTCATGCATCAAAAGATGCACAACAGTGAAGTGGGCGCGTTTTATGAAAGATCATGTTAGACCAAATTTGTTATACACCGGAAATGAGTGTACAGCTGGTTTTAACACGAATAAAATAATATGTTTCTTCCAAAAATGCATGTCAGTGGGGAGGAAAGAAGGTGTGTACATTTTTATGTGGATGACTATATCTTTAAATCTGATGACATCTAGGTCGCGAAAGATAGGTTTTAAGATTTCAAAAGCGTCCTATATCAATGTCGGAGTATACAGTTCATGGGCGTCAAATATTGTTGGCACATTTAGTAAAACTATAGCTCAAATATCAATAAATTTGTAAAGGGTAAATTAGTAGAGAAGATATTCTTTGAAACTGTCTGTCAAGATACGTGCGAGGATAAAGGTAGGCACTTTTTAAAAGGATTAATATTTTTTTACTTGAAAATATGATCCAGGGGGATTAAACAATAATTAGGTGGGATTTTCATTAATAATAAGTGTAACAGCTCAAAAATTAAAATAGTGAAATGTTTCATAGATTAGCATTAAGTTTTATTTAAATATTTCATAGGCATAAGGACGGGGAGTTAGAAAAGAAAGAGAGTGAAAGAAATATATTCTAATGGTCAGGTTGGATTCATGTAAGTCTTGCGCTTGTAAAGAAATATCTCATAACATTGGTCTAGCTATCTTCCATGTGATTGTAGTATATGTAATACGTGAAGAGTATAAGATCCTGATAATTATTCAACGCGAAGATTTATTTGAAATTGTAAACTTTGATGTATTATGAATAAACATGTAGTTGTGCAATGCATTGGACTCTCCTCATGATTTCAGAAATTATCATAATAATTTTCAGAAAAACACCAAGTCACCAATACAACGCTGTATGCATATTATTATTATTAGTGGTGGTTTTATATAGCCTGGTACACCATCTTATGGCTGGGCTCATCATGCTGTACATACAATTCAACTAACTTGATCATCAACAAATTAACATACATTATTTAAATAGAACAAAACAAATATGCATTCACTCCACACATTCCAGAACTATTTACATGTCTGGCCATGGACGGCTACCCAGCAGCATCGTTTATCGATCAGTAAAAGGGGGTGAGGTGGGAATCAGGCAGGATAGTAAAATTTAAAGATATATGTTTTGAGTGCAGTTTTGAAGGCTGTAATAGCTGGTATATTGCTAATGATAAGCAACTTATCATGGTTTTATCACTTTGTTTTAGTAACTGTTGATTATTGAATTATTTTGGATTCCTAAATCATTTTGGACACTATTCATAACAGTACTTTGGATTACTGAACTATTTGATGGTTTGTAACTCTTTCTTATTTTTAAATTACGCAGGAGTACACGGAGATAACAGAATACAAATATGCAAAGAAAGAACTTTAGATGAGTCAGAGAGAAAGATAATTTGAGAGAGTTAGAAAAAACAAATACCAATGAATTGGAAATACAGAAAGTATTGGAAGAGAGAGAGAGAGAAAAACAGAAATTATGGAGAGAAGGAAAGAGTGAGAAATACCGAGAGAATGGGAATAGGGCGTGAGAAATAAAGGAAAAAAACTGAGAGAGTTAGATAGGTTCACTAAGAAACATAGCAATAGAGAGGGGGGAGAGAAGGAGAAAAAACACGGAGATTAGAAGAGAGTAAAGGGTATTTTAAAAAAAAATATGAGCACATATTACGAAACTGCTGATGAATGAAAGTGTCATTACACGTAGGTGAAATAGTTTATCTAAATGGGTCTAAACAGGTAATTATTTTATTTAATAAATATTAGAACAAACCTGATGCAAACTTGGCTCAAGGTCAGGTAAGTAAATTTTTTTAAAGCATTTGACTCCTTAATTTTGGTGATATTGCGTTTAGACTGAAGTGTTACAAAAAATAATTACACTAAGAACTCAATCATCGAGACATGTGACAAGGTTAACCAGACCTTAATTAGGAATGTATCGAGCGATTGAAATAAAAAGAGGCAAGTGATTTAGGTAAATGCTATCCCAATGATTTGAACATTACTTAAAATAATGACATGCATTATTCCCCATGAAAGTTTCAACAACAAAAAATAGAAAAAATAAAAAAAACTAACGTGAGGCAAAAAGTAATTAGCTTGTAGATACAAAGAAGAAGGAGACGAAAAACTGACTAGAATGGAATCGTTACCATTGAATTATGCAATACAGTCTAAGAATTTCGGTAACGGGGTACATATGAAATGGGACAGCTTTAAAATGTAACTATGAAATTAAAATAAATCGAGGGAAGTTTTGAATTTGAAAATGAATTTTAGATCTAATTAAATTTATTGTAAAAATGTATTTAAGATTAATTAAAAAGTTCCAAAGCAAGTCTTTAATATTTTACAATTCACACATTTTCATATTTGTGTCTTAGTTCTTCTAAATATGCGATTGAAAATAAAGGTACGGAATATATTATGTGTTAAAATACTAAATGCATGGTTGATATTAAGTAAATGTAAGTTTAAAAATGATTTTCCAATAACTTGACATTTTGCTTTAAAAAAAAGCACTTTTCAAAATAAATTGTAAATAAAGGTTCACCTTGCAAGGTAATAGAAATATTTATAAACCATTTCATGTAATTAAATTAGTTTTGATAAAATCTCCGTCTGTCAGAAGCATTTGCAGGAAAGCAAAGTTGGATTGGTAGATAGGTCGATGGGTTGTCGATTGGATCGATTGACAAAATTATAACAGGATGGGTGTATTTGTGCAATGATAGATAAAATGTTAGATAGAATGCTAGATAGGTAGTTGTTGTTAAGTTAGTTCAGTGGGAGAGAGGTGGCTCGATGGATGGAGTATTTTAGAGCATGGATGGAACGATTGGTGTATAGGGGTATGGATGGGTAGCTAGGTTGGTAGCGAGATGATGAGTTTATTGTTAAATGAATGGTTGAAAAGTCGGTTCATAATTTCACGATAGATGAATTTTAGGAATGATTGATTTAAAAATAGATACAACGTATCATTTTGAAGAGCATGATATGTATATTTAATATTGCATATATAAATTATGACTATAAAAGAAATGTTTCTACTTTTAAGATAACATCTTATATAATTTTACAATCTTTAGCCATGGCGTGCTATTCTTTAGCAAGGCAAGACAGTGGCGACAATGATATAAACATAGTGCTGCTGGGAAAAACTGGCAATGGAAAAAGTTCTACCGGAAATACTATTTTGTCTCGTGACGTTTTTCCAACATCTGACAGATCATCGTCTGTGACAAAATTGGCATCACTCGAATGTTCCGAGTCTGAGATAACAAGTTCAATCATAAATGTAGTAGACACAACTGGACTCATGGACACTGATGACGACGATGCACTGTCAGTTATTGGTCAAGCAATGAGCTTGTGTCCAAATGGCTTTAACGCAGTTATTGTTGTAGTACGATATGGAAACACATTCATAGGAGAGGAAGAGGAGTGTATAAAGATACTGAAAAAATATTTGGGACCCACAATTTTACAAGATTTTGGTATTATTATAATGACACACGGCGACAGTTTTAAATTAAAAAATAAAAATCTAAGTTTCTCAGATTGGTGCAGAGTAGAAAACTACAAAGATAAGTTTGGACAACTTCTGGCTGAATGTAGAGGGCGCTGTGTTCTATTTTACAACAAAGGAGAAGCGTATGAAGAAGAAAGGAAAAGTTGTGTGGCTGAACTAATTGGCATAATAAGGACTCAAATTCTCAGACGTTATAGAAGTCACAATTTCGACGTCGCTATTGAAACAAGGAACATCATCATGGAGAAGATCAAGATGCCTGTGTTACATAAACGTATTCAAGAAAAAATCAGTTTGCTGGAAGCCATGCTTCAGAAAAATATTAAATCAGGTGCATTCTCCTTTGACGACATGAAGCATCGTGTCACACAGCTTCTTAATGCCATTAATGACTTACCGGATTCCCCTGAGTTGAATGCGCTGAAAGTCCAGATAACGTTAATTACTGATAAAATTCATGAGCTAAAGAAAGAAACGGACAAACAAAAACGAAGTGAGATTCAAAAGCAAATGAAAAAAGATCTGAGAATAGTAAGAAATCCTCCGAGCAAATCTCCTGTGATTATCGCAAATATAAAACTGATTTTCGCAAAAGTAGCTTACCCGGTAGGAACAGTTTTTTCTTTGGGTTTCGGCGCAGATTTTCTAAAAAACCTGGTCTTTGAAAAGAAAATTGAATATGACGCTGAAGTCAAGATGTTTGAAAAGAAAAACAAAAAGTTCCAAGAAGCCAAGGAACGGCTTTCAAAGAGTACAGGCTGAGCTTCTTCCAAATTACATCGTTTATATGTGAGATTAATTTTTGAGATTGTAATGATTTTGACCATATTAAGTACAATGCATATTAATTAAATTTTTTCTTTATTAAACTTTAACTTGTAGTTGATAATCGCCATGCCTATATAATAGTTAGATTATTTATTTAAGATTTAAATTAAAGAAGTTTTTTACTTTAAGAAGTATGTTTTGAAGTAAAATAAAGTAAATAATTATTTACAGTGCAGTTGCTTGTTTTAAATTTCGTGGGGCTGGTTGTCACAGTGTGACATGCAACCCTTTAAAATTTAATTTTTTTTTAAAATTGGGGGGGGGGGGGTTTGTATTTTATAAAATTCTATTTTATTTAAAAAAAAAAAATATTAAATGACTAATTCATCAAACATCATGATTATTTTTATAGCTACGGTAGACTTTTAAAAAAAATTATTGCAGTTTTCAAAAAAGAATGTTTGACAAAGAAAACTAACTAATTACTATGATTATTAAATGTATTATATTTTATATTTATTCATTTTATTTTATAAATATTTATTTTCTTTTATTTTCTGAGTCATGCCACAAAGAATTTTATTTTTAATTTAGGGAACAACAGATACAAGGTACACTCTGACAACCATATTGACGAATGATTTCAAAGATTTTCTTCTAAAACATCACAGCCAAAGATTACAGAATCAAATATAAAAATAGAACAAAAACTCAAAACTGTAAAAAAAAAATATTTTTTACACATTTAAGATTTTATAAATATACACAAAGGGTGGTGCAAAAAAATGTGGGACTGACTTTTTAAATATTGTGGATTTTTTTGTGTCTCTATTTTTAAAATGTAAATTATACTTACTTTCTAACTGAATCAGAGCCGTTCTTAGGAGTTTGGTGGCCTTAAGCATGGAGCTTAGGTTGGGAGCCCCGGACGGAAGGGGGGGGGGTCCGGGGGTGGGCTCCCTAGAACTAAGGAGAAAACAGCACCCACCACTGCGGCACCTCCATTCTGGCTTCATCAATGTTTCCTCTTTGCTCGCGTGTAACCACTAACCATATTGATAATTCCGACACTAGAGAAAATGTGTACTTCTGAAATATATGGACATGCAGGTGGTAGTGGGGCCCTAGGCGGTTGCCTAGTTTGCCTATATGCCTAAGAATGGCTCTGGTGGCACTTATTTCCTTATTTTGAGGAAGGAGATCGCCCAGGCTATCAATAATTTGTTTGTGTGTGCATCATTGCCATATCCCATAGGTGTTAAGCGGCCCTACGGGGGCCCCCTCACGTTCGGGGCCCTACGCGGATATGTAGTCAGCGTATACCTAAGAACGGGTCTGACTGAATGTAAGCTGTCCTTTTATTCCTTAACTTGTAGTTATCTGCATGTGAAAAGTTTTGTGTTTTCTGTTTTGGTTACATGAAAAAAATAACAGCAGGTTATCGTATTTTGATTTAAAAATTGCGAATAGAAAAACAATGGGGAGCTATGTGACGGATAACTAGGGAGCTATGCGTTTGCTAAGTGTCATCTATATGACAGATAACTGGGGAACTATGTAACTGATAACTGGTCAGCTTTGTGACTGATAACTGGGCAACTATGCGACCACTTATTGAGTTTCCAAAATAATCGACTTTGTCAAATAAAATTATGCCGATAGCACGACTACAAGAAAATAAGGAAGCGATCAACCGAAGTCTGACAGTGCAAAACTTTCAACGTACGTAAGAGCTCATTTGTAACCAGAATGATTATCTTTACAGTCACCAAATCAACGAGAAAGGGAAAGAGAAAATGCCAGAGGAATAAGAACGGTAAACTATAATTTAAAGTAAGATCTGCAACTACAAAAGTAGAAACGCGTGTTTAGAGCAGGTTATAAAAAATTCTTCAAATTAAAAAGCCAGAAAAAAAAAAATTCAACATTTACTTGATAGGTTTCCAATCGACAGAAAGCATGGGGTTTACAGACGGAAAGACGTCTACTCTTGCTTAATCTGTTAAATCTGAAATAAAAAAATAAAAATCCAGCTGCATTAAAACTTCAGTCCATGATATCATGGTTTCTGTCGGGTGTTCTCGAATGGGCAAAACAAGCTTAGTGTTTGTGGAGCTTGGTAGAAAAGTGAACCAGGAGTATTATTGTAAACACGTCCCAGCAGGAGAGTTGTCTCCAGATATTCGAGCCAGATGTAATCGTCACAACTTGACACCGACACAGTTCGGTCTCCTTCACATGCGGCAAGAAACACGATTAACATTTTCATCGGAAGAATGTAACCTTCATCGAACCAGACATGTGGATCCAAATAGTGGTTTGTAAACTGGAGCGTTGACCACAGTGGCCAGTGGCGCTGCCGTTAAATGAAATTGTTGAGAATCGAGAAGGTCAATATTGAATTTGTATTTGATTATGAAATAATAGTGAAAGAAATGTTTCTTTTTTTTATTAATAAGTTAAGGTTGCAAACAAACATAAATGTTAGAAAACTTACAAGATGTCCCTTTTCTTTTTCGCGCCACACATCTATATATATAATTTGCCAGCGAAAAATAGGTCAAACAACAAGACCACGCAGGCCATATATAGATACGCCAGAGCAAGGAAGACGACGACGCAGGCACACTCTTCCCTTTGCCTTGCCTTCCCATCGTTGGTCTCGAGACATGCGCACTGTGGTGGAGCTACCCCCCCCCCCCCCTTTGCTGCGGGTTGGGTATCATGAAAAGGGGGGGGAAGGGGTGTAGCAAAATTGGCATACTTAAATGTGCGTAACTTGAGTTCACGTTTTTTAAGTAACTTTAGTAGATGGGAAGTGCACGCACTGCTGTCGCCAATGTTTGGCGGGTTACATCTAGTTTTATATCAAGTTCAAAAATCTATGTTATAGCGATGTGTGACAAGCTATATATACATTTTCTTAAAAATCAGTTTTAATTTTTTTTCCTGCAGACCAAACAATTATATCACTATGTATATATATCGTTTACAGATGATAACATAAAGCAATTAACCCATGATGAGTTGTGTGATTATTATACAAATAATCAAATAACGATATCAATTATAAAGTACGATAGGGTCGAATTGCTGCGTTTCCTGTGATACGTTTTTATCTTGTTATTTTGCTGTGTTTTTGTTGTCAAGCTTTTTGCGGCGCATTGGATGGACCATGATGTGGATGTATAATTTACATTTGAATATTAGATAATATGTTTAATCATTATGTAAAACAAAGGCTTAAAATAAATCTTGTGTCATTTAAATCTTAAATTATTTCGTAACTTTTGGATTTTTGTGTAATAGAATATTGTCATCCCTAAGTCAAACACGGGAGCAGCTTTATCAGGATACATATGGTAAAAATGTGAAAGATATGTTTTAATAAACAAAACAGTTCAGGGTTTCAATCTGAAACTGATGATAAAAAATATGGACTTTGCCATGCGTTAAAAAAATTATAGCTTTAAATACTTCTGTTTAAGCTGTTTTATTTACCGGTTGGATCTTATTTCATTTCAGTCAAAACCCCTTTGGACTCTAAACCCATATTTTTGGTTAAATTTAGCAAATAATACAATTAAGCAAATCATTGTATTTTTTTTTCATTATTTAGAAAAGAATGTTAGTCTTAAGAAAATATGAAGAGTGTTGCAGGGATGTGAAGCAGAGCCGAGGCAGGAGTTAATCTGGAGCTTTTAAACATTTGCACTTCTCTGAGCTACTAAAATGAAAATAAATTAATATACATAATTACAATTTGCATGAGTAGACCTAACACTTTTTGAAAATTTTCAAAAATTTTACTGCAGATTAAAAAAAAAAAGGTAGAATTTCATGAAAAGTAGGATTAACCATTGTGTAGAACTAAAATCCATGGAAGACACTAGAAGATAATTTCTTTTCAAAATAATTATGGAGAAATACTTGAAAACTCATACAGTACCCAAAGGGGGTACCTCTACCTGAGGAAATTTCGGGGCCAAGTAGAATCAATAGCACTGATTTTGATGCAGAAATCGAAGCTATCCTAATGGCCTTGAAACAAGTTCGCACCAAAATGGCAAAACTAAAACACTTCCACCCATCGTAGTGTTCAGCGACTCAAAAAGTGTGCTCTTGAAGCTGTGAGTATGTGCTCTTTGGAAATAATAATTACCAATGCAATTTTGGAGCTAATACGAGACATAAAGTCACATGGAGGCACAGTGATCCTTCAGCAGAGCTGACTATCTAACGGGGCAAGGATTAGCCCAACTACAACCTAACCGGCTATTGGTCAAAATAGCCTAGCTAAAGAACCTCTTAGAAAAGTTGTTAACGAATTGTAAGAATGGTCCAACGACCCAAAAACTTTACAGGAACATGACAAAACAAAACCGAAAGGGCGATCTGTGGTGGAACTTAAACACAGCCCCTAAAACCTCATAACACAAAAGAGGACTAAGCGTTGTCCTACCCGTAGCCACCTGAATCGATTACATCCGCTTCGTGACCAGAGCCGACGTCACTGTAGACAGGTGCCGGAGACAGTTGAACACTAACTAGCCGAGTGTCCGACGCTAACGACTGGTATTGCTGGGGTGCTCTTAGTCCACATCATTTATGATCTTGTTTACGGCACAGCTCAACAGATGCAGCAGGCCTGTAACACACATGAAGGGGCATCAAAGAGCAATAGCTTGGTAAAAAAAAGTGAATGGAATATTTCTGTATTAAATATATATTTCTTTAAATTTCAAGTGCAGTCTTCTACAAATCAGTTTACTGTAAATTGTAATTCACACTTCAGGAGTAATTTCCCTATAATTAGTTGAAAAGATGTCTACAAAATGTAATAACGATTGGAAAGAGCTTGAGAAGATATCTAGAGAGCGGAAGCCTTGGAAAGAATTTTAATGGCCCATGCTCAAATGGGACTTGAAATAATGACACAATGTTTCTACTGAGGGCATGAAGTTAGTGTCGATAGCTGAGAGAAATATTTATCATAATTTTGCACAACGCAATATGGATAAATAAATCAAATTTAGTCTAACCATTATTTATAAACAATACTTGACTGGATTAAGGCAGTTCAGCTGGACTTATTACTTTCCTTATCATCAATATCATCTAGAGTTATGATAATTTATTTTTGAGTACAATAACGTTATGCACGCATTATTTTGTTTTACTAAATAGTACTAGAAAAAATGACCCGATTTTATCGGGATAATAATGATAGGCCCTGTGCGATAATTTCTAGCTGCTATTGCAAAAACTCATCCCAATTCATAACTTTTAAAATGTAATGATATTTACGTTTCAAACATCATTAGTTTTGAGAAGTGTTTATCTGCTTTATACAATACTCGTATCCTACTCCCTTTCTCGCTCCTAAACTACTTTTCCCCCTCTAAACATGACCTTAAATTACACAGTCTTAATTATCAGTAATTATATCACTTTTGTCACTAAAGAAATGAATTAAGTGACAATTACTACGCTAGAGAAATACTTTAGATTTATCCCTTTTCGTGCCCTTGAAATACAACTTTTTTCTCTCAATTTTTTTTGAAAACCTAATCTTAAATTTACAACACAAACTTTATACATGATATAAATATAATTTGTATTACATGAATTCGATATATAGTGATATCTTTATTAAAAAAATTATACACATTGTTGCCTTTTTTAAAAATTATACATGATCAGAAAATCGTAAAAAAAGGAATTCTTTATGTAAGAAGAATCTCGCAACTGTTTTTCACGCCTATATCAGATTTGACTGTCTTTTTAAAAACAATTAAATTTTTAATCTCATAAAAATACACACCTCTTTACTTTTTGCAAAGTAACAACACATTTTCATTTTTACTAAAAAGGAAAGATTATCCCGTATTCATTGTCAAAATTTACTTTTCAAGTGGGTAAAATAATAGGGTTTTGATATTCATTGATATACTTATATAAATGTACCCAAGATTTGTTAACACCATTGATTTTCTTAATTGGTAAACATATGTTTATTTGTCAAAAGAGAATTTAATATCGCCTTGTTCACAAATGAAATACCATTGGATTTAAATATGTTGCCTTCCACGTACAAATGTACACATCCTTTTTCCTATCTCCGATATGTATGTACCGAAGAAGGTTAATTATTAATCAAATTAATTCCTTTATTTTGGGACGTATCTTGTATTGACTTGGGTAAAATGAACATACCAATATTTGTAAAAAGAGAATGTAGCATCTCTTTTGTCACAAATGTGATACCACAGGATTTAAATATATTGTCATCCACGTAAAAATTTACACATCCTATGTCCACCCTCCGACATGAATTAACCCAAGAAGGTTAATTATTTATCCAATCGATTCCTTTATTTTGAGACGAATCTTGTGCTGCCTGGGGCTAAGTAACCAAGCCCTCCCCCACACAGATTTAAATACATTTAGAAAATCTTTCACCGGATTGTAGTCCCTTCCATACCCAAACTAACATCTTTAGCACTTCATATGGTTCGTTACTATTTGTATGAGGTATAAATGGATTAGTGAATGCTATTGAGCTATGGAGTTGCGCTTCACTGATTGACTTAAAGCGCATTTTCTTATTAGATTTATATTTAAGGTTAGTTTTTATTACGTCATAAATTTAATAAAAGTATATTTTTGAAATCAAAACAGGCAAAACTTTTTCAATGTAAAAATATACAAAGCAAACATGTGTCTGTGTGTTTTATTAAAAATTTAAAAAGCAATCAATTGTATTTATTAATTTTACTTTTAAGAAGGGAAAATACCTTATCAGTTTTGTAATGCGCAGTTGTTAAATTTAAAGAAACCTAAGAGTTTTGGCAAAATACAGACTATTTAGCGCTGTGACGTCATTTGCATGATTGTTTAGAAGAAATTAATTTAATTTTATTTCGCAATATTAACAACGAACTGAAAGACGCAATAAAAACGATTGATGCTTGGGTTTTCCCGATAAATGTGATTACGGTGTAATTCTTTGATCATGATGTTTTAAATTTTTTAATATTTTTAAATATATTTTAAACACATATAAAATGCTTAAAATAGATCCTTAGTTGATACTTCATATGTGTTTGTAATTTATAATGATAATACTTAAATCTTTACTAAAATAAAACCAGATTTAG
The DNA here is from genome assembly GCA_964033795.1 of Lymnaea stagnalis. NCBI lineage: Eukaryota > Metazoa > Mollusca > Gastropoda > Lymnaeidae > Lymnaea > Lymnaea stagnalis. The sequence goes on along the minus strand of CAXITT010000367.1, from coordinate 312,618 downwards.
AATATTTTTTCACATTTAAATTTATTTGATTTCCGTAAAAATATTAGAAAATAACTATGATTGTTTTTAGGAATCTGAATGTACTTAAATCATATCTCCCTTTTGGCTTTATGTGACTGTAGCTCATTCTTATATATATAATTTCTTTTTAAAAAATTATATTAACCTATATTTATATTCTTCATCATTGATGACGGACTTTTTCAATAAAAAATTAAAGACAATTTTTCATTGCGTTTTCAATACATTTGGCAATTATGAAGATATTTTTAAAAAAAATCAATTTAGAGGTATTAGAAAACCTACAATTCTCAAATATATTATTTAAAATACGGACAAAAATAAGTGCAAAAGTTAGCGAAAATTGTATATAAAACAAGCTTATTTTATATATTATATTCACAAAAATAATCATTACGTTATTATTATACAACACCAACGAACATGTGACATATTAAATCCAGAAATATGGTCATTTATTGCTAAGATATAATTGTAAAATTTAATTTCTCGTAACTCAAATCTTTTTTTTTCTTTCTTCTTAAATGATGTGGATCCGACTGTTGATTAAAACATAAAAAAGAAAAAAAAATTAAAACAATTTTTATTGTTCTTGTTATCGGGACCATCCATTTTATTTGCATCCATTTGAAGAAGATTACAATGTCCTAAAATCATTTCAAGTAAGTAACCAGAGTTTGAAATATCATTATCGTAGCTTTTTAAGTGCCTTGGTGTGTGTGTGTATGTGTGTGTGTCTCTCTCTGTGTGTGTGTGTGTGCGCGCGCGTGTGTGTGTGTGTGTGTGTGTGTGCGTACGTGCGTTTTAACATTGTGGTAATAAACACTCTGGTTGAACGTAAGAAGTCTGCAGCATTTTGTTTAGTTTTTACGTCCTGTTTTTGGCTTTGGCTATTATAAGGAAAATATATTTGGAGTTAAAAATTGATTTCAAAACGCTTGAGGTAAATCATAGCGAATTTAAAAAACATAAAAAGGACATCTTTAATAATACAGAGCCAAGTCAATATATGATGTCAGTAAACAATATTTAGACAAACTTATTGTGTTTGGACTTTAAGACGTTTTTACTGGGCTGAAATTATTCCGTGGTTAACAAATGAAGTCTTTGAGACATTGCTGTATTCATAAAGTACAGGGGCGTAGTTTTGCTAAATGCCCTTTTGCGGCTAAATTTTTTTACACATACACACACACATTTGCTATACAAGAAAGTTGGTAATAAAAATTAATAAAATAACACCCGTTGCTGTAAACCCTTTACTACCCCAAAGCACCCGTTATCCACGCTCCTGAACTATGAGATTATTCTAATGCCCTATCCCTTAAAAGCACAGGGAATAAAGCTTTATTTAAAATGTATGTTCTAAAAAAAAAAAAAAGTAGGTATTGCACCGAAAACCTTCATTTAATAAATGTTTGAAATATAAAGAGATACCTTAATATATATATAAACTATTTTATATTCTTTCTTTCTTCTTTCTTTATGCCTCTACCCCGTCTGGGGCATAGGCCGTCTAAAAGAACTTTCCACTCATCACGGCCCTGTGCTTTCCTTTCCAATTGCTTCAAGGTGATTCCCATATTTTGCGTGTAAGCGCCTAGCTCGCGTCTCCACGTATTCTTTAGCATTCCTCTCTTTCTTTTCCCCTGTGGGTTCCATGTTAAGCATATTTAAAATATAAATAGCATAATGCAAGTATGAATATTATAAGGGCGAAAGTTTTGCAAAATTATTAAATTATTATTTTCTAAGGGAAGGGGCAAGTGACACCCCTTGACCCATGCTACGGGCACCAATGAATCTTTGATGCGATAAGAAGTTGCATAAATACTCACTATCAGATAACATTAACTGTAACGCGATGATACTACAGGGTATGTTTTTTCACGAAATTTGTTTTCAAGGGAAAGCCTACTACGATATCAGTTGACTTCGCCGGTTAAAAAAAGGTTTCTTCCTTGTGGCAGACGACACAAGCGAACTCTCCGGCTCCTAAGGTCTCTCTGACGGATCGGTAAGTTAAGAACGTTGTGCAAGTCATCAAAATAATATGCATTGATTTAACGAAATATATTTATGTATAAACATTGTTCAGGGAGAACGTCAATTACACAAGTTTTGTTAAAACGTATTTAAAAAATAAAATGTTGCTAGTGTATTAAGGAGATAATTATTGAGAAACTGTGAGAGACACTAGTTAAAAATGTGAAACTCAAATTAATACTTGATGAAATAGGTTAATGTATGGACAGGAAATCAAATATCCCTATATCATAGAATATACAATTTAAAAAGGCCTAACAACTGTAGAAAGAACGGGAAAAAAATCTCGAAATTTACCCCGTTCTTTTTTAGATTTATATATAGTTCAGACATCAATGAATGATTGCACGCAACAGTCTCGAATAGAGAATAACCAAAACACACGCATTTGGTAAGGCATAATTAGGGCGTCGGAGCCATATTTAACTCAAGCCTTTTGCGCCAATTTTAGATTTTATTTCACGTGTAATTAAAATGCAATTTTAGATACATCGGCGTCCGTCAAAAGAACGAACTTTGAGAAACAACTGATTGATCAGTTTGAATCATTCGCTACCCTCGAAGTCAAACTAAGGAAATAATGTTTTTTGAAGTTGGAATAGTACACCACCCAGAGGCGTAGCGTGGTGGGGGCAGGGGGGGACGGATGTCCACGGGCGCCAGCTAGCTAGGGGCGCCAAAATGTGCTTTGATATTATTTTATTGATGAAAATAATGGGTTTGAGAGTTGAAAAAAAGAAAAAGGGGCGCTAAAAATGGATCTTGTCCCCGGGCGCGAATCTTGTCCCCGGGCGCCAAACACCCTCGCTACGCCACTGACACCACCATAGACATTTAACACTTCTCCAACCTTATATTTCATAATGAATTATTTTATTTTTGTTGTATTGTGTATATGCATTGGCAGAGCTCTCACATATTTTCTTTTTACCAATTACATACATTTAAAAAAATTAATTGCTTCTGTTTGGTACAAGTATTAAATTCATGTGCCTTAAAACTCTGGCCCCCTGGGGTGTTACAAATCTTATCCTTTGTACAAAAGAGTGTAACGTTAAGCTATAAAGTTGATGATGCTTTTAATCTTATGGTATTTGGTTGTACAGTGGTACCTCGAGATACGAATTTAATTCGTTCCGTAACCTTGCCCACTAAGTCATTTTGCTCTTTTCTCAAAGCAATTTTCCCATTTGAAATTAATAGAAATGCCATTAATCCGTTCCAGCCCCCAAAATGCCACATCAGTTGTTTTTGTTACGTGTTTTTCAATTTAAAAAATGTATTTATAGATGACAGATATTGTATAAAAACATAATAAAAGAGAATGTAAAGAAATACTCTGGTTTTATAAGTTTATTTACCTTGGAAATCAGCCGACTTGAGCTTACGGAAGATACTGGCGGAGCAGTAGAGGGGGAAGGAGATAGGCGAAGGTGCTTCACTTCGCTCACTTACTGGCCACGCTGTTAATGCTAAACTCCTTCGGTCACTTCAATTCACTTACTCGTTACGCTCTTAATGCTGCACTTTATCAATAACCTTAATGGAAGTTAACCAAACTTCACTGAACTGAACTGATCTTTAAATGCCCCTGTACAATTTTCTGAACCTTTCGCTTCATGTTCGTCACCCGCGGATCCGGTTCCTCGTATCTCAAATATTTCTCGTATCTCAAAGCAAAACATCGCTCGCTCGGCGGCTCGTATCTAAAAAAAATCTCGTATGTCAGGGCACTCGTATGTCGAGGTGCCACTATACTGATTGTGAGTGATGGTCATATAGGTTTTGGCAATTACTTTGAGTTGGAATCGAGAGGGAAAAACTGGTGGTTTCCTGACATGACGTGACTTCCTTATTAACACACATCCTTTAACAAGCAGACACAGGTATAACAAAATAGTTCGGTTTTTCTTTCATTTAATATACTTAGTGTTACAAAATGCTGTTCCCCGATCATCGTATGTCCCCCCTATCATATTGTGTCCCCATATTATCATGTGTATCCACATTATCGTGTGTCCCCATATCATATTTTGTCCCGCAGTATCGTGTGTCCTTATATCATCTTTTATTCTCTTATCATCTTGGTGTTCAGTTATCCTTATTTAGTTATATTTTGCTTAGGTATTCTAACCACGTGTTAACTGATTCGTACGTTCAAAAAAGATGATTGTCTCTAGAGCATGACTTGCTTTAAGAAAGCCTATATCCAATTAAATGCTTAAATACAATGTGTCTAAGACGAGACATTTACTTGTTCCCCAGCCTGTCAGATAATGCCAGAGGGCAAACCGGTGGATGCAAAATATATTTTAAAAAAACAATCTTTAAGTCTATATTTTAATCATAAGTTTGACGTTGATTTAAATATTGGACGGCTGGATTGTGCACTTAAAAACACTTTTAATGGGCTCAACGTTAAAACTATTTTAGTAAAACAAATGTAGTTATATAAGCTTCGATGCAATATTATTGTGTTTTTTTATTTTATTTGATATGTTGAGAACGAAAATGGTAAAAGTTAAAAATATTATATTAAAACATAATAAAAACACTATTACTATTGATATTGATCAATAAAATTGTCGTACCTTATCAGAAAGCCTTAAGAAAATTTTCAATGAAAGTAGAAGCAACATTTTTACAGAAATTGAAATTGTAAAAAAATATTATTTCTAAAATTTTAAAAAATTTGCCAGACAAAGAAGTTTGATAAAACTTTTAGAAATTCTTTTCGAACATTTGGAGACAGTAAAAATTAAGTTAAATTTTGGAGTAACAGGAAAATTCTTGAACTGACAATGCTCCATCGAGTCAACGGGTTGTTAATAATCACTGCCGAAAAGTAATATATTTCAGTGATTTAATTATTTTTTCCAAACAATAAATAATTGTGCGCCTATCTTCAGATTGGGGAGCTTTCATATCTTTACAAATATGATTTATTTTTACTGGTGGTGAAGACCACAGTCCCTGAATAAAGCTACATATCATCGATAAAATTGACTAAACATATCTTCTGATCAAGTTTTTTTTTTTTTGTGGTAATGATTATTCCGTCTTCATGACCATGTCTCTGCTATTAAAGTCTGTTCAGATCACTTTGATTGATTTTGTTTTAATCACCGACGCGGAGCCTTTCAAAATTTGTCAAATTTCATGATTGAAACCGTGGTGAATCCCTGTCAGACCCAGGAAGTGTAGCTGACACGACCCACTTAGAAATGTTCAAGTATGAGATGCGGCAGACGGCAAATGATATTACTTAACACCAGCTACAGCCCGACAAACAATGGCGGCTTATTGGTGCTACTCCCCCCCACCCTTCACCCATTACGCCACCACCTCTGGACTATGTGATTATACTAATGTCCCCACCTATATACCCCAGTTGTATAAAACCATATGTAAGTTCATACTTTTTCAACAAAAGAAAATATTTCGCATCAAAGGCACTGACGGAATGTTTAAGAATCTCATTCAGCGCAGTAATCTGGAATTTTAAGTGAACTTAACACCATCTCCCTAGAGTTAGTGACATCGCCATATAGAGTATTGCGCGTTTTGATAGAGGAACACGTGTTAATTTACAAGAAAGTTGATGTAGTAATAACTATTTTTTTACACCTTCAGACATGGCTTCTCCCTTACCGGGTCAAAAAGGAAAAGAGATCAGTCTCCTTTTACTTGGTAAAACTGGACATGGTAAAAGTGCCACAGGAAATACGATTTTAGGGCGGGACGCATTCGCCATGTCGGATAGTTCAAGGTCAGAAACAAAAGTGGCCCAGTTGGATTGCTCACAAAATGCCGAGGACACTCTTGTCAGAGTTGTTGATACACCCGGTGTTATGGACACAGAGGAACAAGAAGATAGCATATTTTTAAAAATCATGGAAGGTATGAGTTTGTGTCCAAACGGATTCCACGCACTGGTTTTCGTTATAAAGTATGGCATACGATTCACCAAAGAGGAAAAAGACAGTTCAGATATATTAAAAAGTTACTTTGGATCAAATTTTCTTAAAGATTTCGGTATCATTGTCATGACGCATGGTGATAGCTTCGACCTCATTCATGAAGATGACGGTTTAACATTTGAACAATGGCTGATGGCAAGGGAAAGCGAAGAAGGGAGCCAAACCTTCGTCGACCTGCTGAAGGAGTGCAACAACCGATGCGTCTTGTTCAACAACAACGAAGATGAGGATCTTGTTCAAAGGGAACGATGCGTGGAAGAGCTGTTTAGCGTGGTTGAGAAGATACCCAAAGTTTACACGAGTAAACATGTTGAATTAGCGACGCAACTGAGAGAGGATGTAGTTGCAGAATTGCGCACACCTACGTTTCACACGGTGGTACAAGAGAAAATAAGCTTAATGGTTGAGCAGATTGTACAAGACATGGGCAACAACACGTTCTCCTCTGAACTCATGTCGCAAAAGTTTAAGGCCCTTAGAGATGCTCTTGTAGTAAAGGGGGGATATTCTAAAGAAACAGTTGAGTTGAAAGAAAAACTACATTCTATGTTACAAAAAATTGACTCGCTTAGCGTGGAAGACGACCGAGAGAAACAACTGACAGCGCAACAAAAATTGTTGGAGAAACTTTACTCTCTAAGAGGTCCTACGATTAATTTTAAGACTTTTTTGGCAAGGAATCTTCGTGGCCGAAAATCCTCTTTGTTGAAGCGAGAAAACGACATCGATGATCAGGACAATGGAATGTTTGAATTGTGATAAATAATACACAAATATTGAACAGTTGTAAATAGCTAATATGTTCTATACATTTTTTTCCCCTTGATATCATTAAAATATGCGCGCTTATCATACACGATATCATAATGTATTTCAAAATGTGTTGGGCTAGGTGATTTTACATGATTTTAAGTAGATCAAATGTAAAGCATCATGTAACTGAAAAATGTTTAAACATATGGAAGTCATTGTAAGGTAAAAAACAGTTATGTTTAATTCGCAGTAGAATGAGAACAATATAAATATTACAAATATGAACTCATTTGAATACACGTTAATAAAATTATCAGCATTACATATTTATTTTGATATCAGCGCTATATATTTATACTGCTAACAGCATTACATATTTAAAAAGATCTCAATACTACATTTTTATGCTAATATAAAGACTACATATTCATATCGGTATCAGCAATACATATAGTGTTACATTCATAATTCACATTTTTCCTTTAACTCACCACCTACCCAAATCCTCTAGTCCTTTATTCGAATTCTTTATGCGTCTTCCTTTTCCTCCAATCAAATGATCTTTCTCCAATTTAGTCGAATATATCCCCCCCCCCTCCGTTTCTCCCATGTTTTGCAATATCTCCCCCCCCAAAAAAAAAATAAAAAAAAAAATAAAAAATAAATAAACTCTCATCCGAAAATACTCTCACACATTTCTCCTTCCCAACTTTACTATTGTTGCTTTCCTCTAGATCAGTGATTCTGAAAGTAGTCGGTACAGTCTCCCGGGGCAGTGGGATTGTCCAGAAGTTCACCGAAAGCCTTTCCAAATTTTATAGGGCGCTTTCGATCATCAAAAGGAGGAGATGGCCATTACATTTTGAAAGTGTTTGAAAAAACAAACAATTAATTAAAAGTATAATATTTTAAAGAAAGGTGAGGCCCTAAAATATAGGGGCTTGCTTGTCTGTGACAAAGAAGAGTCAATGTAAGATATGTTTTGGCCATCATACGAAGATGCACCACCTTTAATTAACAATACATTTAAATTTAGGCAGGGACTGTGAGCTGGAGACACTGAGGCGTGGAGCTTTAAATAGATTTAACAAATACACCGCAGACTAACAATGATTTAATGGAAAGGAATTTTGTTTCGTGCATGGCATGACATAACTTTAAGTTGTCTCTTAAATAAAAAAAGGCTTCTATAGATGAGTGAAGTTTACATCCAGGACCTTCATGGACACAAGGCTGGGAATATGGGTGATTAGTTGAGTAGCATAGCCACAAGGCTGCGAATAAGGAGTTTTGTTGTACAGCAAAGACACGAGGCTGAGAATATGGCTGAGAAATGGAGATCCTAATGTCAAGTGTTCATCTAACCTTGATTTCAGATTTCAGATGCTTACTTGTTTGGATATTGTCTCTCACTTCGTCTCATGAGCTAGTGCAACTGATACCAAGACACTAAACTCTGAATAGATTGTTGAACGCTATAAGTGTATTATACATCATCACAACAAGGCGGAGTAATGTATGCTGTATTCAATATCCAATTCGTTACACAATAGTGCAGTACATTCTTGGGTTACAAAACTATTGTTATGATTAATGTAGTTATGGTAGTGGGGCTTATTCCAAAATAAAAAAAGAAAAGATTTTTATACAAATTTTAAAGATTGTTACCAAAGGTTTTTGTCTGCACTTGGCAATTTATCCCCATATTGTCCACCGTGGAATGCTCTTCATTACATTCTTATCATTGTAATTGGTGGAAAGTGATTTTAGTGAGATTTAAAAGCTTCGTTCAAATCTAAGTAACATATAAATATGAATACTGTTCATGAACTTTTTGCTGAGTGACTTAGATCCAGGCATCAAACAATGACTGGTTTAACAGTAGTAATTCATTGCCTACATCACGTTAAGAAAAAATATCAGTGAGGACCTTAGTTATCTAAAACTGTGGCTAAATATTTATCTTATTACCGCTGGATTACATTATTCAGATTATAAATCAATTCATACAATAATAAAAAATTATTCGGACTTATTATTGCAATTTATGTTGCAAATTTACTTGTGATTGTGAAAATATTTCACACAGATGGTCAAAAATATTGCATTCTTAAAATGCTTAATTAATCGACTAAAAAGGGAGGGAATTGTGATGTGGGGGGGGGGGCGAGATTTAGACTAAAGTTTTCATGGACCTAAAGATGTTTGAGAAGCATTGCTATACATAAATTTAATATTAAACCCAAATTATCCAACAGCCCCACCCCGACCCCCACGCCCCCCAAAAAAAAACAAAAACAACAACAATAGAAAAGCTGACCCGAGGTTTTAACGTTCTCCCCCCCTCCCCCCCCCAAAAAAAAAAATCAACGTTAAGGCAATGTTTCTAGACATCTACGTGACATAATACAGAAACCTTTAAATTATTGCACTCTTTGGGTGTGTATGGATTAATATTTGTACCTTTCGAGGATTACAGATTTTCCCTTGCTGTGCTGTACTTTAATATAGGTTTTAGTTCTGTTAATTTGAGTTTGTGATCTATATATTTGATAAAATTGATTATACAGTTAAATTGATTGTTGTTAATATCACTGTCTTTGGAATCGTTTTTTTTTTTTTTAAATGCTGCTCTTCATTCCTTTGTTATGAATTGTTCATCTCAAAACCCGAATCTTAAAACAGATTACTAAATTTAAAAAACTACGCAACAGTGATCGTTAAATTAAAAAAACTACGCAACAGTGATCGTTAAATTTAAAAAAACTACGCAACAGTGATCGTTAAATTAAAAAAAAATAAGCAACAATGATCGTTAAATTTAAAAAAAACAACGAAACAGTAATCGTTAAATTTAAAAAAAAAAACACAACAGAGATCGTTAAATTAAAAAAAAAACTACAAA
>CAXITT010000367.1:280542-302862 GCA_964033795.1 Lymnaea stagnalis | reverse complement strand
AAACTACGCAACAGTGATCGTTAAATTTACAAAAAACTACGCAACAGTGATCGTTAAATTTAAAAAACTACGCAACAGTGATCGTTAAATTTTTAAAAAAAACTACGCAACAGTGATCGTTAAATTTAAAAAAAACTACGCAACAGTGATCGTTAAATTTAAAAAACTACGCAACAGTGATCGTTAAATTTAAAAAACTACGCAACAGTGATCGTTAAATTTAATAAACTACGCAACAGTGATCGTTAAATTTAAAAAAAACTACGCAACAGTGATCGTTAAATTTAAAAAACTACGCAACAGTGATCGTTAAATTTAAAAAAAACTACGCAACAGTGATCGATAAATTTAAAAAACTACGCAACAGTGATCGTTAAATTTAAAAAACTACGCAACAGTGATCGTTAAATTTACAAAAAACTACGCAACAGTGATCGTTAAATTTAAAAAAACTACGCAACAGTGATCGTTAAATTTTAAAAAAACTATTCAACAGTGATCGTTAAATTTAAAAAACTACGCAACAGTGATCGTTAAATTTAAAAAACTACGCAACAGTGATCGTTAAATTTAATAAACTACGCAACAGTGATCGTTAAATTTTAAAAACTACGCAACAGTGATCGTCCTCCACTGTTATCACATCAGATTTTACGATTTTGTTTGTCGTTTTGTAGAAAGTTCCAAGTGGTTGAAGGGTGTTCCAAACTATATTTTCCTTTAAAAAGTCAAAGCTATACAGACAAGAAGGCTTAGGTTATAATGCAAGCTTTAACGTCAATTGACGCACCTAGGCCAAACTATCGAACAACGTACATTTCATAATCACTAGTAAAATATCGGTGAATTTGAAACTAATTATATTAATACGTTTTGTGCAGAGGCTAGTCAAGTTTTAGTTGAAACAAAACTATTAATCTTACGCATTTTTTTCAAACAATTTAATTTAATTGAACAATTGTTTTCATTATCTTTTTTTATTGTTTATACAATCTAAACAAAACTCATAGAAGTAAAATATCAAAGATTAAGTTATACTTTTTTTGTCGGGGGCCGTCCTAATAGTTAAAATTTTAAAGGCAACGTCACCCTAATCATCCAAATTATTTTGATTTTCTTTGTGCAGCAATGGCGTCGCGTGTTATAGTCGGATGGGACTCCGATAATAAAGACGAGATTAACATAGTGCTTCTTGGTAAAACTGGAAATGGAAAAAGTTCTTCCGGGAATGCCATTTTGGGCCGTAATGTCTTCCATGAGGGTGACAATACATCGTCTGTGACAAAATTAGCATCCCTTGAAGCTTCCCAGAATGAGTTAACAAGGTCCATCGTAAATGTGGTCGACACCCCTGGACTCATGGACACGAAAAACGACGACGTAATATCAATTATTTCCCAATCCATGAGCCTGTGTCCTAGTGGTTTTAACGCAGTGATCATTGCATTAAGATATGGAAACACTTTCACAAAGGAGGAACAGGAGTGTATAAACACACTAAAGCAACATTTAGGGTCGAATTTTATAAAAAAGTATGGAATTATCATAATGACATATGGAGAGAATTTTAAATTAAACCATAAAGAAATCAGTTTCTCTGATTGGTGCAGAGGCGAGGATTTTAAGGGCCCATTTGGACAGCTGCTTGCTGAATGTCAAGGACGCTGTGTTCTGTTTTACAACAAAGGAAAGAAACATGAAGAAAAGAGAAAGAATGGCGTGCTCGAACTGCTCAACATAATAAGGACCCAAATACCAAGACGATACAGGTGCGAACGTTTTGACTCTGCAGTTGAGACAAGAAAGCTGATTTTGGAAAAAATCAATATGCCAGTTTTGAATAAAAATGTTCAAGCAGAAATAAGCTTAACGGACGAAAAGATAGAAAGAGATATAAGGGCCCGCACATTGTCCGTTGACGACATGGCGTATCATGCACGGCGACTCCAAACAGCCATTAACGAGCTGTCCGATTCCTGCGAGGGTACGATGCTGAAAGATGAGACAAAGCTAATTACAGATAAAATTAATGATTTAAAAGTGGAAAAAGATGTTGATAAGCGAATAGCCATGCAACAAACAATTAGAACGGATTTAAGAAGCTTGAAAAATCCTCCAAGCAAATCGCCCATCATTACAGCCAACATAAAATTGATTTTCGCCAAATTTTTTTTTTACCCCATTGGCGTTATTTTTAGCCTAGGGCTTGCTAAAGCTTTCCTACGTAACCTGGTACTGGATTTACAACTTAACCTTGAAGCTGAAATCAAGAAGTTTGATGAAAAAATATTAAAAGATAAGATTAAAGATGCGAAACAACGGGTTCCTCAGCATCAATCAATAAGCAACAGCTAAATGATAAAATGTACGTATAAGAAAAATCATGTTCGAAATTGTATAGTTCTATTTCCGTGTTGGATAAAACCAACATAAAATTTTATAAATTAATCTAGACGTTCTAGTTATAATATACATTTTTAATAGGTGACAATTTAAATTATTTTAGTATGTCCAAAATCATTCCGAAATGCAGTACATTTTAACAAATGTCCTTTTCTTAATTAGATAGCATCATATTTTCAATTTTCAATTTTTAATTTCACTTAATATAGTTTATTAAATAACCCATTACAAACTAAGTTTCTTTATATAAATCCTTTATAAAATGGAATATTGAGCAAATTAGGGGAGAGGCTGTTTGGGGTGAGGATGAAAATTTGACAAATTATGCCAACAAGTAAAGCACATTTAATGAATAGCAATTAATAGCCCCCCCTCCCCCCAAGGCTCGCAACCAAACATCTTTTTTACGCCCCTGAACTATTCTAATGACCTAATCTGCTTTGACACCACACATTTATGTAATGAATTATTTCAGAAAATCAAAATGAGGTATTGCGCACCAAACGCACTTGCGATATTTTAATTTACACAATCTCATTAAGCGCAGTTATCGGGGTTTTATTTTGTGACATCAGTGGCATCATATTTCCCAAATCTTCTCCTTGAAAAAGAGTGATTTTTTTTTTTGGGGGGGGGGGGGGGGGGGGGGGGGGGGTGGGTTGTTTAAGGATGAGATTCAAATTTTGAAAGAATATTATGTTATTTGCATGAGTCTATAAGCAAAGTTTCAACTCAATAGGTTGATGGGAAGTGGACCAATTAGCCTTCCAAAGATTTTGCTATTCCAGCAGCCAGCCAAGAACAAAAGTGAAGTTAACAGAAAGGACTTTTTTAAAAAAATTCCACGTGATGGATTATAATTTCACGCATGTAATTTTAAAACGCAAACTCTTAAAAAAATGCCATCCCAAATTTTTATATTTTTAATGGATACACAATCAATATATAAACATGTTTTAAAGAATGTTAAGTACTAAATATAATATAATTAAAAAAATCTATAAACATATCCTTATAACTTTAGTCAATATTTTAAAAATATATGTTGTTTTTTTTAAAAAGTTTTTTACTGTTATATTTTTTACTGAATCTTTATGAGCATCTTTAGAGCATTCATGTTAAAATGTTTTATATAAGAAGGCAAAGTTATTTCCTGTTAAATCATAACTCTGATTAGCGTCGAGGGATGGATAAAGTGTAGACATAAAGAATAATTATTCTAATTAAAGAATACGACGAAGCTGTGGTGTATATTATATTTTCTAATGGTGCATTTGTACTTATGAATTCTATGTTAATTTTATTTTTTTTCTTCAATAGTAGGCTTTGTGAAATGCTTCAGTTTTGAAAGGCTGTTTTTTTTTTTTTTTTTTTTTTTTTTTTTTTTTTTTTTTTTTTTTGTTTTTTTTTTTTTTTTTTTTTTTTTTTTTTTTTTTTTTTTTTTTTTTTTTTTTTTTTTTTTTTTTTTTTTTTTTTTTTGTAAAGGAATACAACACTTCAAATATGAAGTGAGATTGTTACTAGTAATAAAATGTTGATGAAGATAGTAGGACTGGAATTATAGTTTATTTTATGGTTCTCAACTTGTATAAATGTTTTTATCGTTGGATTTTTATATTCACTTTAATGAGTAGACATGTTCGACTGTCCTAAGTGTATCGCTTACGACAACTGAACCATCTCCTACGCATGCTTCCTGGCATACATTTGCAGCGCATAGTCTCTGATACCGAAGTCCTTCGACAAGCTGGATTCTCATCATTCCCGCTTTCCTTAGAAAAGCTGGAAAAGCCAAGTGGGTTAGATATGCTGATAAAACGCCAGACGGTAGACTCCTTAAACCACTAATGCACGGTGAAATATCATGTGATTGACGCTTATCTTTCGGACAGAGAAAAACGTTTCGAAAATTATCTAAAACGTGTTGCTCAAAACCAGTCAAATCGTCCTTTACGTTGGGTCGAACAAGCTGCTGAAGCAGACTAACCGTTGTAGCAAATTCTTTAGAGTGAGAATAAATGTACTGATCACTCTAAAAGACAGCGGATATCAAGGAAAGCAGCATTTCCGCCCATGCATCTTGTTATTAATGAAAACAATGGGTGTCCTGCAGTTGGCGAGCTTCCCAGGCACACCAAGAATCACAAGCTTCCTGCGGGCTTACACTCAAATATAGCATTTAAGGACTACCAACATCACAAAGACATATTATCTTAGCGGAACCGTTGCAACTAAAAGCTGCGCTCTGTGGGAACCCTGAATTTAGGCGCCCCTTTCCAAATAGTAAAATTATCTAAATAAACATGGGTGTCTACAAGAGATGAAGAGAAGACAAAGAGCTCATGTCAACTTCGACTCCCCCCCCCTTTTTTTCCCCCATGGCCCTTGTGTATGCCAACATCTCTCTTAAAGAAACTTTTGGAAGCACACGCTCTGAGAATGTAGAAATTATTTTTTTTATAATGTGGTCGTTTAATTTAAATTATTTTTGGTTAAAGAACAACAAGCGCATCGTAGGTAAATGTCATGTCAATATCTTTATGTCAGCCTGCTTCCATCACGTGACATACCATAGGGCTAAACATGTTAATTAACAATAACCAGGACGACCCGGAATGAACCAGCCCTGAGACACTACCAGCTGTAGAATGTGATCCGATTGCTTGACACTGGGATCACTAACGGGAAATACAACCACAATTGCTCTAGCTGGAGATTTAAGACAAATCAGGATGTGGAAAAAATTTAATGCTATCACTTTACTGATTAATACGGTGAAACATGCTACTAGATTAGCACAGTTAAACCAAATTATGTGCATGACTATCTCCCTATTACCTGGAAAAACCAAAGTACTTGTGTTTACATGATAAAATGGTATCTTGTCCAAACGAGAATGCATTTTTTTTTTTTAAAAAAGGACAATCCCCGTTTAGCGTGACTTATCCCCAAACGCAATGAACTTAGATATGTAAATAATGTAAATCGAATCTATAAACGAATTGTGGCAATGTGCCACTGTTTGTAACTCCATTTACGTAACATATTGTATTTGTGGCAGTGTGCCACCGATAGGAATAAGAGAGTGCACTCATAGTGTGACTTCTTTGGGTAACCCCAATCACATACACACTCAGGGTCATTTTAAGTAACGCACAGCTGTGTGCTGGGCCTTTAATTTTATGTAAGGTGATAGACACGCACGAATGAACATCCCTGCCCAGCGGTTCAGCCATGGTCAACTCGTGACGTTTACAAATTTTCTGCCAGACGAACATAATTGATTTCCGTAGCAAGCAAAACATAAACGAATAGGTCTTTCTTGCACTGAGAAAAAAACATGACGTACATACATTAACATGCTGAATGGAGACGACGTAAATGAGATCTCTTCCACTGACAAGCTCCAAAAATGAAATGTTAACAATTTTGTAGCGGAAGTTAAGTATTGTAAACAGGCGCACTCGTATTCCTATCGGTGGCACACTGCCACAAATACAATATGTTACCTAAACTCTGTCAAGCCCACGCTATTTGACTGGAGTTCAATCCCCTGAAAACGTCCAGGCAAGCAAAAATGGGCTGATGAAGAAATGATACCTGGCATTCATTTACTGATAATTCAACAACAACATATGACAGAAATGAACACCCTTAAAAACAAATAAAGAGCTACTTGCTTATGTTTAAGCTTTCACCGCTTAAAATCCATTATTAAGCTATTTTTATTATAATGTTACTATTTTATGAACCTGATATATATAATTATTTTTTTGTTGATAATCCTGCCGCATCCAAAGCAACTACATTAATCTGGCCCTGAGTAGGGTAGGGGTCCAGTGCAGAGGAAATATGAATGGTAAACAGGTAAATGGGAGAAAGACGGTAAAGAGATGGTAGTAATATGGCGGGTAGCGGGAGGTGTAAGGATAGCATTATATGAAGATTAGTAAATGGAGGACGGTAAGAGATCTAGTTTAGGGAATAATTTGGTAAGGGTAGGATACGATGTGTTTTGAAAAAAAAAAATTGGGGGTTGTCAAGGGAGGCACTGAGGAGGCGGGTTATGAGTGGGGAGATGGGCTGAACATGTTGGTGGCAAGGGGTATAAGTAGAGCTCTTGTGCCTTCTTTTTGGGTGTTTTTTAAGTTGGGATTATGCCCCTTCACCCCGGTTGGTTGTAAGTACTATCTCCCCCATGATTATTTAGCCTCGTTCACGCTTTGTCTTTAGTTCAGGTAGTTCTGCCGCCATTAACGTCTTTACTTAATTTACTCTTTGCATCAGTTCCTTTTAACCATTGGCTCTTTGGTGTCTCAATGCCGTTGGCTCAAATTTTAATATAACTCTCACCCCTGCTCGCTGATCTTTATTGTGGGAAAAAAAAACCTCGACAAAAAATGTTAAAACGGAAGTGATGACTTCTTCCACCCGGCATGTCCTCTGGAATTGTTAGCGGCTCGTCTTAATATTTTGATGATACGATGGACGATGGCTAAACGGGGCAAGCTGATGAGCCAGCTGTGGAGAGAAATCGAAGGTGAGGCTCACTTAAAGGCCTCTCCAACACCGTGGCCATCCAAGCATCCGCTAGCAAGGACTGCTCATTATCAAAATCCCAGGCCGGTCACGAATTACAACATCACTTGCTTATGTTCCGAAGCATCAGATATGTTACATAAATTTTTGGATAATCAAAGACGTCATGTTTAATTAAAAAAATATAAGTGTGTATTTTAAACTTAATCAAATGTAGACAAAGCTAAATATTTGGAAATAACTTTCAGTGTATTTTTTAAAGAACCAGTTAAATGTTTCACGCAGCATGCTGAACTGTCCTTTTGTATCATGGCAAGCATTTTTCTAAGACTTTTAAAATAATTAAATTGCTACTGAAAACTAAAGGGAGAAAAACGGCAGAGTCATAAATTTGTATTTTTATATTCATCTACCCTGCCATATCTGTAGTAAGACAATAATGTATTTTGATTGAAGCTAGAAGGGGAAACAAGTATACGTCCAAATGAAAAAAAAAATGGGAACGAAAATCCCCAGTGACTTGCAATTTATATAAGATATTATATTTATATTTTTAAATTATGCCTTCAGTAGATAGGAGGCGATGTGCCTGCTGCCCAGTATTGTACTACACTTACTCTATAGTCTATTTAGTATCGGCACTATTTCTCATTAATGATAATGGCTTGAACTATTCCTCTGAAATGCCAATGTTTAATTTTTTATTTTTTTTTAAAGTATACATTATTAGTGTAAGCTGTTTTACACAATAAATCTTTGGGCTTAGATATTTAAGAACGTTTTGTTAAATAAAACACAAGGTCTACTAATTGCACAAGTGTTGTTATTTCATTGCATCGCCAAGTGAGCCACCAGAAGATCACAGAGGTCATAAAAAACAACTCCACCAGTTGACTAATGACTTTCGTCAAAGGAATCAAAGACCAGATAGCATCAATTAGAGGTAGGGAGGCTCACTATTCACTTGTGAATTGGTGGCGTCTTTCTTTGCCAGAGGAGTCGCATAACACGTTTGTGATTATTTCTTTTCGTACAGAAACTTTTGATATGAGTCGCATAGGACAATATTTTCTGACGAGTTTAATCTTACTTTTGGTTATCCAAGAACCGGCACATGTTCAACGCGAGATAAGCTTAAAGTCTGAAGAGAAAAACAAATTATGGATATTTTAAGTTCCAGCAATTTTAATTCACAATATTTGAAGGACTTGGAGGGAAAAAAATAATAATGAAGACGTACACTAGAGAATTGTTAAAACTTATTATAGAGTTAAAATAGCATCTAGATTAAAGGCCATTCACCAACAAACCTTTAATACTATTGACCCCGATACACATTGTAATTTAGCCCATAATTCTAGTAAAGATTTTATTACAGAAGGAATATTTCTTTTATTTTTCATTTAATATTTAATATTCATGTGCCCTCAAGCAAAGATGTATTCATCTAAGTGTATGATGAAGCAGTAGGAAGAAAAGGTGCAGCGGAAGTGACATCAATGAAATAAAATGACATTAAGTTACATCCATGGCATCAAATGACATCAATGTTACTGGATTTATTCATGAATCTACTGAGTCCACAAAGCAGATACTTGAGTTATTTGTGATCTACGTACTTGCCAATATAAAAATAAAATAGCAATTCAATTATTTGACTATCATAATCAGCATTAAAAAAAAATCCTTCATGAAAAGTGTCAGTCTTACTTTGAGTTCGATAAAGACACTGGTTTTATTAACTGCATGTCACATGCGCTGTTGCCCTATGCATGGGCGCCCGCAGAAAATTTTCTAGGGGGGGGGCAAAAAAAATCAATTAACTTTCCAGGGTGGGGCAAACATTTTTTTAGTAATGTTTTAATATAGCTTTAATTAACTGTAGCGTATTTGTATGTTGAACGATCGGACAGGACATCAGCTTAGTTACTTTCTCTTTATTTTCTCTTTACTTTAATAAATTTTTCGTCTATTTTTGTATAAATTTTTTTTATCCAATTAATCCAGTGGGGGGGGGAAGTGCCCCACCTTGCCCCTACCTGTGGGCGCCCATGGCCCTATGAGATTTGATTGATGTTTTTTTTAAATCCAAGGAAGTACCCAACACCTCTACGTGTTTTAACTTCAACACAAAATGTTCAAAATTATAACTAAAGTAATGACTCTCTCTATAAAGCTGGGTGCCCTGTAACCAAGAAGACTCTCTGAAAAGTATTTTATTCTCAATGTGTTCTAGGAATAAATTATCATCAAGACTGTCAGTTTTTTTTTTTTTAAACCAACCAAAGTAACAAATGTAAGTGTAAAACGTAAACAAAAGAATGATCTAAAAAAAGAGCGTTTCAACCTGTACACAGAGAGTGTGTCTAATATTCAACCAAATTTTAAGCAGCAGATACAAAATTGCATTTTTGAACATGATCGTTAATTTAAATGTACGATTATAATTTAAGAATAGCTTAAGTCAAATTAAAAAAAAAAAATATGCTGAAAATTACTATAACACACCTTTCTTTGTCGGGTCTTTTTAATTTGAGGAGCACTGTTGAACGTTTTTCTATTGCTTAAAATAGTATATTTACGTATGAAAAATAATGACGCATTTTTATTATTATTATTATTAGAAGTAGTTTTATCTATATAATGTTGAACCACAACCTAGGGCAAGGCTCACCACGCTGTACATACACTTTAACAAACATAATAATAAAAAAAAACTTTAAAAATTTAATTGACATATATTAATTAAATAAAACAAAGGAAATGTATATTTAAAACTATTTATAAATCCAAGGAAAAAAAACCAATAGGGCAAGATGATCAAGTGCTAAATTGATTGTCCCTCGAAAAGTTTGAAATGTCTCTGCAAGGCAGGGGTCTTCATCAACCCCCTCCTTAATGAGTGGTGAAAGCCAACCCCCTGCCCCATTGTCCTTGGCCATCTATGTGGGTCATGGTATTGATATTTAATTATAAAGCTCACTATTATATCAGTAAGATAAAATATGACTGTCAAAAATTATTATAACATTGTTGACGATTCAATATGATATTGATGAACAAAAATATTAAAATTTCGCTGACAGCTCAACAATTCTTTACTTTCTTCAGAAAATCAAATTATCAAGTCTAGTGATTGTTTTAAAAAATAGGATTAATAGGGCAATCATTATTTTATTTATTTTTACATTTTTAACATTCAAATTTCGGGTGGTTAGCAGGCTCTGTGGTAAAGAATGTATGATTTTCAAACTCTGGATTGGAGTACGATCCCATAAATTTATCTAGACATTACCATTCCCGGAGATGACATTGACTAAAATCATGCTGACGTGTTCATTTCTCCAAACCAAAAATCCAGGCCTCACGATTTCGCCACACTGCGCCCCACACCCATCCCAACCCCCCACAAAAAAAGTAAATTTTCAAAAATCCAGTATTTGAAAATTTTTAATATTCCTTATAAATTGTGTGACTTTGAATAATTCAAAAAGAAAGCAGGGCTGGGGGGAGATTTATTCAAACCCCCAACTCCATTTAGGAGCAGATACTTTCTTTCACCCACAATTTAAAGGGTATTCATGCAGGATGACTTAAGGTATCTCAATTTCCCCCCCTTCCCCCCCCCCCCTACATTTTTTTTTTTTTTTTTCCATTTAGGAGCAGATACTTTCTTTCACCCACAATTTAAAGGGTATTCATGCACGATGACTTAAGGTATCTCAATTTCCCCCCCTTCCCCCCCCCCTTTAAATTTTTTTTTTTTTAAATTAAAAAATCGTATTACCTAACTTTACTTTGAAGTACACAAACCTTCGATACGAATACACTAGCGATGTTACTGTGACGCCCCATCGAGTCTATTCATCAAGCTGTGACGCAGCTCTGGCTACAACATGACTCCACTAAAGGGAAGTAAGGTATGTACGCAGAGGCGTAGCGAAGGGGGTGCAGGGGGGACAGATGTCACCGGGCGCCAGCTTGTGAGGGGCGCCAAAATGTACTTTGATATTATTTTATTGATGAAATTAACGGGTTTGAGAGTTGAACAAAGAAAATGGGGCGCTTTAAAATGAATCTTGTCCCCGGGCGCGGATCTTGTCCCCGGGCGCCAAACACTCTAGCTACGCCTCTGTATGTACGCAATGTTTCTTAATTTTTTTGTTAAAATCCTTTAAATGCCTTTATTTATCCATAATAATTGGTGCAAATGTCGGTCAAAGTACTGATACTTAAAAAACAGACACATCCCCCAACTTGTGTATTTAATTCGTTTTCAACACATTGTTTAACAATATCGAAAAGTATAAGAAGATCAACATTGACATATTATTATCTTGCTAAAAGAAATATTTGTCAATCGACCTAGCCCAGTAATCGGCGAATCGCGCCTCGCGAGCCGCATCCGGCTCTTTATCAACCGGAGTGGGGCTCCGAAAAAACACGGTTCTTGACAGGTTCTTAAAAAGAAATGTGGATGTCAAAAAAAAGAAATACAATCGTGCTGCTGCTGATTTTTGTCTCTATTGACTAACGAGTTTTTCGACCACCGAGTTACTCTATGTCTATTGACATTTTCTTCATTTAATTGTGTTGGTCTTTTGACAAATAAAATTATGTCTCCCTGTAAATTGCAATATGGTCTTACGTTGACAGTTTTATATTTCCACGCTACTTGATATTGACACTCGAATAGACACAGCTTCAATATATATTCATGTTACGTGCCACCTTGACCCTTGGAACTACTTCGAATAAACCTATAAAAATAAAACCATTGTTCTAATTATAAACCCACCAAAAACTATTGTCTTTTAAATTGGTAGTTTATAAAAGTACGATAGTAAGGACTCCGATTATTTGTTTCAAACTTTTCAACTAAAAAAACAACAAAATGTGTGGCGGTAATTATTTGTCACGTTCTTGTCGAAATTGCCATAGATTTCGTAACTTTTTTCACAATCAATGTAAATGTAAGTAATAGTGTTTGTCTTCAAAATCTTTTTTCATTATTTTAATTTAGGGAAGGGTCTCAAACTCAAATCATCGGGGCCCGCTTATTCTCTGCTTATATATTTAACCCTTACAAGTAGATGATAAGAGTTTGCATCTGCTCATCGATAGCTTCTTACATCTAGTAGGTCTGATCCACGCCTCTGATTGATTAGAGCAGTGGTTCTCAACCCTCTTAGTGCCGCGACCCATTAATACAGTTTCTTGTGTCGTGGCGACCCCCAACCACACAATTATTTTTGTTGCTACTTCATAGCTGTAAGGATATGTGTTTTCAGATGGTCTTAGGCGACCCCTGGAAAAGGGTCGCGCGACCCCCAAAGGGGTCCCGACCCACAGGTTGAGAACCGCTGGATTAGAACAAGGAAAATTTTGTTGTGAGTGATTCCTCTGGTGAGTCCGAAGTAATTGTATGTATATTTTTTGTGTTGAAACTTGGTGCTGCTAACTGACATCCCTTTTCCAGAAGCAAAGTCTGTGAGTCGGATCACATTGTCAATGTATTCTTCACGCAGACTTCCCTTGCCAATGGTTGGCGTGAACACGTGTTCGTTCACCTTTTTTGCATTAAAGTTTTCCAGTTTTAAAATAACTTGAACCCCTAAGCACTTTAATAAATAGATTTCAATGCTGTAAAGCTAACACAAAGAAAGTAAAGTATTCAAACATTCCGTAGGTTGATGATTTATCAAATTAGATATTCAATTGTCTTTTCTTTCAAAAAGTCAGTGTTAAAACACATCTCTCCAACCTATGTAAACCATGAATGTTTTCATACTCTGTTTGGTCTATTCGTAGCAATTATTTTGTTTTAAACCACAACAATTTAGATTTGATTTTCAGATTTGATGACTGTTAACATCACCTGCTTTACGAATATAATTAGAAATTGAATAGCTTTGTGTGTATATATAAACTGTATCCACTATCCGAAATATTTCCTCACAAAATGATCTAAATTTCAGAGAATGAAATCAACAGTGGAACAAAAATTAATACTTAGAAATGGATATGAAATTGGAAATAATACTGTACTAGGAAAAATACTGTTCATGATACTGTAAATGCTATTTTGCAAATTGGAACATGTCTAACATGTCGTCCATCTAAATGACTGCAACAAATAATTATTATTATTTTTTTTTTTCACATGACTTTAAATCGTTATTTAAAAGATTTAGATTTTTTTTCCCTCAGTGTCCACTGTATTTTTTCTTCAGTTTTTTCAAAGATATATTTCCCCGTTCCTTTAGCGGCTCCGTGCCCTCTTTTCTCACAGCTAAAAATACAGGCAGGAGAAGGGGGGGAATAGGAAATAAAGTGTAGGTCCATAAACTGATACGACCAGATTATTAAAACTATGTTTAACTTCAGTGCTTCTGTAAAATATGTCATTTTGTCTGTCGATACATTTCTAAGCTGCAGGGGCTGCAATGCAGTAAGTATGTATGTGTTTTTATTTTATTGACTGTTATTCTCTTATTTTTCCATTTTTGTTAATTGAATTATAAGCACTTCAGTCTCTCAATTAGTGCAGTGGCTATTTCTGTCAGTGGGCTTGCAGATAACTAATGGGAACGATTCAGACACGCACTTTATTTTGCAACAGTTACGTGGGCTGGATGGGACATCGCCAGGTGCATTACTATTCAAAGGGCTTTTCTGGAATGCATTTTTCGCTCTGCAGAATATTTCTCTTGCCTTGTGTTGAATGGAACCTTGTGTATGGAGAAGCGCCACTATGCTTGATGCTCTTCTAATTGTTGACATGTGTTTGTGTCTATGCCAAAGACTTACAGCGAGGCAGTTTAGGTGTCTTTGAAACGTTGCTTCTTTTAACCAGCAAACTGCCTATCATACTCAAGCTCAACATAAAATATGATCTTTGGCAAATTGTTCTCTGACATTCTGCTTTTTGATGATAATACCAAAGTTTGCAGGCCCTGGATTCATTGTAGGCCAATCTTTTTGTATCCAATCTTTTGGTTACAGTCACCGGCATACAGAAAGTTCCTGACGATTTCTGTCATCTTGCAATAGCTGCACTACATATATGCGCTTTCCAGGGCATCTGTACTTAGCCATGGCCTTTCAAAACCTTTCTTACTAGCAGTGTGTAAGGCCTTGGTCAGGTCTACATAGTTGGTGAAGAGGTCAACACTTTGTTCCTGGAATTTAGCCTGCTGTTGTCTGGCCTCACACACCATATCAATAGTCTCTTGTTCTCAAGGGAAACCATTTCTGGTAGTAGATCCTTCACAAGATGTTTATTTAGAAGGTTTAACAAGAGTCTATCAAGTATATCTCCTGCTTGTACATGTGAACACTAGATGCGTTTTTTGAAATCCTTTGGAAGTGTCTCTTGCTGACAAATAATAGAAATATCTGTTGCATGACTTGGTGACACCTTGCTCCGGTGGTCAAATGATTTGGTGACACCCTGCTCTGGTGGTCAAAAATCTGGTGACAAACTGCTCTGACGGTCAAATGATCTGGTGACACCATGCTCTGTTGGTCGAATAATTTTGTGACACCCTGCTCTGGTGGTCAAATGATCTGGTGACACCCTACTCCGGTGGTCAAATGATTTGGTGACACCATGCTCCGGTGGTCAAATTATTTGGTGACACCCTGCTCTGGTGGTCAAATGATTTGGTGACACCCTGTTTTGGTGGTCAAATGATCCGGTGACAAACTGCTCTGGTGGTAAAATGATCTGGTGACACCCTGCTCTGGTGGCCGAATGATCTGGTGACAAACTGCTCTGGTGGTCAAATGATCTGGTGACACCCTGCTCTGGTGGCCGAATGATTTGGTGACACCATGCTCTGTTGGTCAAATGATTTCGTACACCCTGAGCTGGTGGTCAAACGATTTGGTGACACCTTGCTCCGGTGGTCAAATGATTTGGTGACACCCTGCACTGGTGGTCAAATGATTTGGTGACACCCTGCTCCAGTTTTCATATGATCTGGTGACACCCTGCTCTGAAGGTCAAATGATTTCGTTCACCCTGATCTGGTGGTCAAAGGATTTGGAGACAACATTCTTTGGTGGTCAAATGATTTGGTGACACCCTGCTCAGATGGTCAAATGATTTGGTCACATCCTGCTCTGGTGGTCAAATGTAATCGTGGCATCCTGCAATCATGGTCAAATTTTCTGGTGACATCATATTCTGATGGTCAAATTTTCTAGCAACATCCTGTTCTGGAGTCAAATGTTCCTATGACATCCTGCTCTGGTGATCAAATATCATTGTGACATCCTGCACTGATGGTCAAATGTTCTGGGGACATCCTGTTCTGATGATCAAATTTTCTGGTGATATCCTGCTATGGTGATCAAATGTTCTGGTGACATCCTTTCCTTGTGGTCAAAAGTTCTGGTGACATCCTTTCCTTGTGGTCAAATGTTATGGTTACATCCTGCTCTTGTGGCAACCTGCAGTGTGTCAACCTGATCTGTTGGCCCAATCTGATAAAACTTAATCATTAAGCCCATTCAAGTTAAAATCTTCAAAAACTGAACTCATCTCGCCAGTAGTTTTTATTGACCATTTAAAATATTTTGTTTACAGATTTCTGTCTAATTTATCCGATAATTACCGTATTTATCGGCGTATAACACGCACAGGCGTATGGCACGCACCATTCGCTCCGCTGTGTGGTGTGTACTATGGGTCCTTAACATTATATCAGCATATAACACGCACACATCATTCGCCCCCTATTTTCAGGGAGAAAAAGTGATACGCCGATAAATACGGTAATTACAAGTTTTAAAAAAGAAATAATAATAGAACATGTATTTAATCTTCAGGCTCGAACCATTTTTTCCTCACCACAGGAAGTGAGTAAAACAAAGTAATGTTAAGGCCTCACCAGACTGCTCCCCTCATTTAAAAATACAAAATGAACAGCCTGATAAGTTCCGTGTATGATCGCATAAGGTAATTAAATATACACGCTCTTTCACGTCTTGTTCAAAGTGGTATTCGATGTCGATTTTTTAATGATTTAAAGTGTACAAACGTAACTCTTAACATTATATTGGACCAGTTTGGGTATGAAGAAATAGTCCATTCTCATTTATATGTCGGTGATAAAACCAGAATCTAGACTGGTGTACACCAAGCAAAATCAATATAAGAATAGTGTATAGTCGTTTCTTGTATCTTTTAATTTATCTGTTTAAAAAAATGTATATGTATTTTTAGAAAATCTCATGAGAACCGAATATTGAGCTTGTGAATTTTCCAAGTTGCAATTTCCATTGCAAGTTTTACAGTTTCAATCGTCGTGCTGATCATTGTACACGCTGAACACTACAAGACACACGAAGACATAGTAAGTATACTGAATGCATTGTCCCATTTTTCTTTATGTTTGTAAAGTGATAAATTTATTAATAGACCAATCAGTTAGATTCCAGAATGCTTTCGTGGCATTTTAGACAGTTTAAAGTTTCTCCATTGTTAAATGTTATATTATTCATAATTCCGGCAAGCCACATTGTTGCACATTTTTTTAAATGAAAAATAATGACTTTATTTCTTGACTGATTCACTTCAGATTCCTCGTTTAGTTTCCCCCTACTTCTATTTACACTGTAGAGCTGTAAGCTGGCAATCATTCTTAATCTCTATAATATTCATTTTCGCCCCATCTACCAAAGTTACTGGACAAAACATGAATTCAAATAAGGCAGTTTATACGAATCCAAATTAGTGCTAATTTACGTTAATTTTTTTTGCTCACCTACAGGAAACAGTGTGCACATCGTAGATTGAACACATCGTTACAGTTGTACATAAATATATATCGAGATAATAAATTGTGCGATGTATTAAACTATATTTCATCCAAATATGTTCCCTTCTTCTGCTAGCATTGGGTCACTCCACTGTAGAAATAGTTATGCTACTTTTTTGCCAATTTGTCTAGTCATGTTTTAATTCAAAACTGAACCTAACCAATTAAAAATTTGGCACTATAAGAGTGAGTAAGCTTATTTAATAAATCTAGAATGATAAATGAGTTGTGCAACCTCGAGTGTATGACTGCAGGATGTGAAAGTTAAATGTGCAACCTCGAGTGTATGACTGCAGGATGTGAAAGTTAAATGTGCAACCTCGAGTGTAAGACTGCAGGATATGAAAGTTAAATGGTGCCCTTTTTTTAATTGCATTAGAAAATAAGAAAATTTTGAAGAATTAATTAAAAAGCATCTTTATTGTAAAAATTTTAATCACGACCATTGACCAACAACATTTTCATGATCGTTTAAATTAAAAAAAACAAAAACAAATATGAATTTTTAAGTAAGAAAAGAGTTCCTTTTAGTTACATATATTTAGAGAGAATAATTAACACATCTTTTAGATGAATCTTACATATTTTTCTTTCACTTTGATATTTTTGACGAGTTAATCCTAATTAAGAATATAATATTTATTTTGAAATTACTGGAATTCACAAAATATTGAATGCAATTGAAAAAATTCAAAACGCTTTTTAATAAGAACGATTTCATCTTTTGCTACCAACAGGTGCATGAGACACAAAGGGAGCCTTTCACTTTTGACAACGTCTGCCTGGATTGTGGGCAACTGCTACCCGACACTCCTTCACCCTATCTCAATGAATTTATTTTTAGCCAGCTGGAAATCAAAATCAAAGATGGCCACAGTCAGTGCTGCATCAACAACACTGCTCAGATGGTATTATTAATTCAAATAGTGAGTGTTAAATACAGGATGATTAGCTAATATCTCTTAAATTCAAAAAGATAAGATTGTATAACACTGTGGTTAGAGAAACTCATGGCCCAGAGCCAAATGAAACTCTTGGGGGAATCGATGCGGCTTTAAGAAAGTTAAATAAAATACTACGTAAACAATCCGTCTTGGAAAAGCAGTTGCCCAAAAATGTTACATAATTTTTACAAATCTACCCTCTCTTAAAGAACGCTGCCGACAATGTTCTAGTTTAATGACATTTATCTTGTCTACCACAATGACATTTATCTTGTCTACCACAATGACATTTATCTTGTCTACCACAATGACATTTATCTTGTCTACCACAATGACATTTATCTTGTCTACCACAATGACATTTATATTGTCTACCACAATGACATTTATCTTGTCTACCACAATGACATTTATCTTGTCTACCACAATGACATTTATCTTGTCTACCACAATGACATTTATCTTGTCTACCACAATGACATTTATCTTGTCTACCACAATGACATTTATCTTGTCTACCACAATGACATTTATCTTGTCTACCACAATGACATTTATCTTGTCTACCACAATGACATTTATATTGTCTACCACAATGACGTTTATCTTGTCTACCACAATGACGTTTATCTTGTCTACCACAATGACGTTTATCTTGTCTACCACAATGACGTTTATCTTGTCTACCACAATGACGTTTATCTTGTCTACCACAATGACATTTATATTGTCTACCACAATGACATTTATATTGTCTACCACAATGACATTTATATTGTCTACCACAATGACATTTATATTGTCTACCACAATGACGTTTATCTTGTCTACCACAATGACATTTATCTTGTCTACCACAATGACATTTATATTGTCTACCACAATGACATTTATCTTGTCTACCACAATGACATTTATATTGTCTACCACAGTGAAATGTATATGGTCCACCTCAATGACATTTAGATTACACGCTTCACGGACTAGTATACTTTCTATCGAAATTATCTTAACATTCCATGATGCCCTGATTATCATATTGTCTACCACAATGAGGTTTCTTCTTTACTTTTTATCAGGTAACAAACAAAGGAAAAGGAGGTAACGGTAAGTGGATTTTGTCTTCATTTTCTAGAGTTGTATTAGGTCACTTTTTCTTAACCGTTTTTATGTCCTGGTCCCCTAGTCCACTGCAAGTGACAATGAAGTGTTTTATCGAGAATTCACTGCTCTTCAGACGCCATGTTTGCCCACCTCATGCAGTTAGTGAAACCAATGAAACATCACATTCTCAAAACAGCTTGTTGTGAATTTTTACTGTGTACATTGCAATTTCACCAATGGATTTTTTTTTCTGTCGAGTAGTTCTCCCGTAGGCCTTAACCAATATGATAAATTGTAATAGGTCTTCGAACTTAATTAGTTGGTTTAGGTAATTTTAAAAAAAAGCTTTTTTGACGAAATAAATCTTTGGTTAGTGCATTTACCAAAATAAAGTTTGTGTTGGTTTTGCAAGATGTTCATTTGTTTTTCTACAAGAATCGACGTTCTCAGTACCTAACACTGACTTCCAGTCTCATCATGTGGCAACCCATAAGAAGTTATTACAAGCAACAAACAAAGGTAAACTATAAGTACTGAGATACCATTTTTTTTAAAAAACATACTTTAAAAAAAATAGAGGACAGAATGAGAGGGATTATTAAATTCCATAGTGTTCTTAAAACAATATCCCGGCAATATTTCTTATCGATAATAAAAACATGTATAACAAAAGTGTACACAGAAATCTTGGGATTGATCTCCTTAGCCTTCAACGGCAGCCAACCTTTGGGGTGGAGGTAAAACATACGAAAATCAACAACAAACAAACGGTTTGCCATTAAAATCGAAGTCCTAATTCAACGATGATAAACATCAACTGTCAATGTTCCATTGACATACAATGGAAAAATCGAGGTGTCCTCCCAAAGTACAAAGGCTCTGAGTATAGACATTTGAGGTCTTTTGAGAAGATTTGTTTGAAAACATTTGACCAAAATGTTAAAAACATTATTGTTTCCATTGTTCTTATATAATAATAACAACCGTCATTAAGTTTTAAAGTTGTTGACCTTTGTTATTGCGAATTTTGAGTTATTATAGTTTTGTGACAATTTCTGTGTCATGTTTTAGTGCAAAATGGAGCTAGGAACTTAGCCAAATAAAATATAAAACATGGCACTGTAAGAGTGTGTCAGCATATATAATACGACTAGAATAATAAATTATTTGTGCAAGCTCGAGGGTATGTAAACAGGACTTAAAGGTGACACCGATTTGAAGCATGAGTTACAACCAGTCTGAATAGTCACATAAATTGGCGCCGTTTGTCAGGTGTTCCTTTAAAATTCAAATAATAATGGTGAAGAAAAATATAACAAATCTTTTTTTTTTTTCAAGATATTCTCTTCATCACAGATACTCAGAATCGGGCCGTTGGGGACGAATTCTTTCCATCAGGGTGAGGACTGACCGATATAAAAATTATCTTGTTCCCCAATCTGTACGAATTTACCGGCGTGCTTCCTCTGAAGTCACACATCTGAATGAGAACTAATAAGTCCCCGATCTTGCTAAGAGAACTCAATGAATGGCTGTTTGAAATAATTTATTATAAATGTCTTGTGTTCAAATTGTTTTATTTTTGAGCTTAAAATGTATAATGCAATTTAAAAAAATGTCCATTTATTTGGATCAATAAAAGAATCGTATCTTATCTTATCTGTATTTTAAAAAAAAATGTTTGAAAATATATCGTACCAGACAGATTTGACTGAATGTGTTAAATGCTTAATTACACAGTTAAAATGTTGACTTCAGAACAAGAGGGTTTTTTTCTCAAAAAATGGAATTCTCTGATATCTATTTGAAAATGTATGGGTACCCACTCTTTATTCCGATAATGGGACCCCATCGAGTAGGGAACTAGACAGATTTCACAAGTGCTGTTTTTAAGGCATACGCGTACACTTGGGGCCACTCTTGGAGTTGTTAGAGCCGCTGAACCATTACACCACTGTTGACGTATGCGAGTTGACCTGACCCTAAAATCTGAAATTAAATAGTGGTAGGCCAAAGTATTCTAGGACCCTTTTGTTGTTCTTCGAAAAGTTCCCTTTGAGGTGAGGGTCTAAAAAAACGATATTTACACACGGTTGCATAGAATATCTTACATTATTATTTGAAAGGTTTTAGCATAGATTATGACCTAAAGAATACCTCCGCAAATAGCTCGTATTCAAGATTTTTAAAAAAACAACAACTTTAGAATGATAACAGCATTAAAATATTCTAGAAAAGAAAATGCGTTATATTTATAAATATGTACTCCAAATTAACCAATCCTAAGGCAGTAAATAAGTTTATAAACTCTGAATGTCTACTAGTGCTCAGGGCAACATATGCTTTTATTTTCAGATTCAAGGTTCCCCGGAGATCACATATATCTTATATTTTCTGTCAACAACTTACCCAATGAATATACCCACGGTGTGACCGTGACCCCGCACAGTCTTATCACCAAGTTCACAGGTGACTATCATACACATGACTCAATTAGTGGTAGCTAAAGTATATAAGAACGCAGTTATAAAAAAGTTTAATATAGATTTATCGTTCTGCAAGAATATCTTTCAACAGACTTACAGAAGTTATATAGATAACCAAACATGCACAATATTCTTAAATATATGTGAATGTCTATTTCATTCATTATTAAACAAGAAGGTGCTATTATGTTTCAAACAAGAACAATTATTGGTTGATGTTATTGTTCGTCCGTCGAAATCGACTAGGACCATCGAGTCATCCGGTTAGGGGGAGGGTGGGTTACGGTGAGCTCGTAGGTGGCTTGCTAGACCGATCCGTGCTCGGAACAATATATGGCACCGCGGGCATGGAATAGTAGCTTCAGACGGTGACCTTATGTTGCTCTTTCAGACAAGCCTGGGCAAGTCAGTCAACTAATTGGTTGAAAATCGCATAATCACATACACATCCATCGATCTCTGTGGCGCTAGAGCGTATTATGTAGTGCTATTTTTGTTTTCAAAGGTGCCGGAACTCGGAGGGACGAGGGCGCAGTTGAACCCCGGGCGCCAAGCTAGGACGTTTTTAAAATAGAAAATGCCATTTTATTGATGAAAGTACGGTTTTTAGAGTTTAGGGCTGGGGGGCGTAAAAATGAATCTTGTGTCCGGCCTCCACACAGCATGCGACCACATGACCAGCTGATATGTTATTTTAGCCTACCAGTGTCATGGCGACTAGAGCAACGTATGCGTGATCCCGGATCAACACACAAGCAGCTCGCATGCCCAACTTTAAAGACTTTCCTCGTGACTTACTTCGTGAGATAGCGCGATATTAGTTCATGTCAAATTTAATCAGTTACTTGGAACATCCCTTAAACAGCATTCCAGCAAGCCGATCGGGTGCCTTCTACGACAACAGAAAGTCCTGATATACATATATATATATATATATATATATATATATATATATATATATATATATATATATATATATAAATTCACAGAAAAAAATAACACAAAAAAATATATAAA
>CAXITT010000367.1:259888-273384 GCA_964033795.1 Lymnaea stagnalis | reverse complement strand
TACACTAAACTTTTCTGTCATGTAGCGGACCGCAAAATATCGTCTTGCGGGTCACAAATGGCTCGCTGGCCGCGAGTTTGAGAACCCTAAATTAGATTTTTATTTATTAATATTTACGATTATCTCATTTTTATAAAAAGAATGTAAATATTTATATTTTCCCACATCATTTTCGATGTAAGCAGAATGTAGGCGGGAAAAAATTTCAAAATATCTTAATATTTCATTTTCGGTTTCGGCTTCGGTTTCGGCCGAAATTCATTTTTAACTTTCGGCTTTTCTTCGGTTTCGGCCGAAAGTCATTTTTAAACTTTCGGCCTTTTTTCGGTTTCGGCGGAAAGTCATTTTAAACTTTCGGCCTATTTTCGGCTTCGGCCGAAATCAGAAAATAACTTTCGGTCGGTCTCTACACGCGTGCCAGCAATATTTAGTTTAAAGGTAAGGGTTACTGAGGTAACCACCGGAACTTCTGGTTCCGGAAGTAATTTTTTGCAAACATAACCCATAACGTTTACGCAAGTTTATGATAAATGATAAATAATTTAATTTTCAATTTAAATAAACAATCATTGATTTAAAGAACGTTCATACGTAAGTGTTTATGGACAGACGAATTGAAAACCTAATAGCCAGGTTTTCGTGCATTCGATAAGACTGGAAAGCTGAATGTTTGACATGCGGCAGCGGAACTTACATAACCGTTGCCAATAGGGTTGTAGTGGATTTAAAGGCATGTGTGCTAAAATGGTCTGGGAAAAAACTTCATCTGCCAAAGTTACAACATTTTTTCATAACACCATATTCGAAAAGCAATTATCTTTTTCAACAACTGAAGACACAGTGGCCTTTCCCGCTCTCCGACACCATCACATGCAGCTATAAATCAATGGACTGCACTTCAACAACTGAAGACACAGTGGCCTTTCCCGCTCTCCAACACCATCACATGCAGCTATAAATCAATGGACTGCACTTGCCGTTTATTGCAAAAAAAAAACAATTTTATCTGGTTCTGATAATGCAAGCAAAAATTGATTTTTGTTTAATTTGTACATTGTACAATGTTTTTTGTATTTCAAATTTACTTTAATGTGTACAACACTATATATTGGCGTAGCCCTATGAATTAACATTGGCGTAGTCCTAGGAGCCGGCTACGGGTTGATAATCGAATTTTATGGAAAATTTTGAGTGTCCTCTTTTTCATCTGAGGACTTGTGACACCCCAACTTGTAACCAAATAGTTTGCGAAGTACACGTGAAATATTCATTTATTGTTCTTAAAAAGCTTCAATTCTTGGTGTTTTGATTAAAACTAAATTATAATAATTATTTCTTCAGTCTTTGAG
Organism: Lymnaea stagnalis; assembly: GCA_964033795.1. Taxonomy (NCBI): domain Eukaryota; kingdom Metazoa; phylum Mollusca; class Gastropoda; family Lymnaeidae; genus Lymnaea; species Lymnaea stagnalis. Next base: position 272,035 of record CAXITT010000367.1, on the reverse strand, counting down.
ACCCTAACGAAACCACGATTTAAGCTCCTTATAATTAAGTTAAAGTCTTATTAACTTCTCAGTGAGCAATGTAAAAACTAACAAAACAAATTGAATCTCGAAAACCATTAGATACTAATTATAAGTATTAAAACCCCACTTAGTAAAAACCTGTAACGCCTTTGAATGAAACAAATAAACTAGATAGCTTAATGATTAATGACTAGTTTCGGTTGTCTTGCAGGTGGTATTTTTTTCTTACAAGAAGGAGACAGAATAAAAATCGGTGTGACTGGCTCAGATGCCATCGAATACAAAAGTGAATCTACTTACACAGGAATGTTTCTTTTGACCAGAGAGTGAAACATTCCACGAAAAGCTGTTTGTCAAACATTGACTCTCCAGAACGTACGATTTCATTAATGTTTAAAAGAAAAAAATTACACGCCATCTGTTCAGGCGAAAGAACTGTTTGATGACATCGACGCATTCTTTTAAATTGATAATATGACATGGGCAGAAAGCCGCAAGATGAAATCAAGTGATGGCAACTTTTATTTTGGCGCGTGCTGGTTCTGACATGACACTTAAACTGATACCATTTATATTAAAACTGTCCTTAACCAGTTAATCTTTCGTCAAGGTGTTTCCTAATCTAAAGTTCACTGTGCGCTTTCATAATATATATACTCGCCATTTGGACCTATAATGGCTGTTGTTGAATATCTTAATCCCCCCCCCCCCCCCAAAAAAAAAGCAATGCATAAGAAAATTATTTTTTTTGTCCACAGAGAAAGAAACGTTAATTGGAAATACGTTTAAGGTGACGGGGATGTTTTCACTGAAAATATCGTTTTAAGTACCTTTTGGAACATAATGACAATGTCTTGAGCTGGTTGCTAAATGTGTCTTTAGGCACTAGATACGCAGTTATTTAATGAAACAATATGATTCAGTTGTTTGAACGATTTTCCGTTAAACTCTAATCGAAGACCATTCAAAAAAAAAAGTCGAAACTTGGTTCACACACGTTGTAATTCATTTAAATGAAATATTAGTATGCGGGCTAAGTAATGATTTGGACCAGAAATATTTTTGTGTGCAACTTGACTGTTTTAATGGCATGATATTAATTTCAAACTTCAAACATTTTCAAGAAATATACAATTTCATAATATTGTTGAGCTTTGGTATTATTTTTTAAACGTTTCTTGTTTATTTGCAATATTATGTTTTGTTATTTAATTTCCAATCACTCACCAGTAAAGAATTATGGAAAATAATATTTACTTAATATGTAATATCTAAAATCTGGGTGGTTGGGCCACGTTAATCTTTGGTGCCTACTCATATACCAAAGGAAACCCTGAATTCCAACCTGGAGATTTAGTTCCGTAGGTGGTATGATACTGACACAATGAACATTCAGGCAACTCCTGTGACGCTACTGGTGCCAAGTAGTATCTTTCATCCATGATACTCCCTTCGGTTATCAAGATGCGTGGAAAAAAGTGATTTGCTGTCTGATGAACCAGCTTACCCCTGAAAATCCCAGGCCGTATGATTTCGCCTTGTGAAATCTACATCATCGTCGCATTGTGGAGGACGGAATAACATTTTTTTTTAAATACATCAAAATCAATAGATCAATAGATCAGCAATATTTATGCATAGACTAATTTCTGAAGTTTAATAATCATAATTCAGATAAATTGTATTGGGAAATAATTCACCCAAACTTTTTAAAAAAATTTTATGGGACTGAAGGAAAAAAAATAAGTATGGCGTCAAAGTTTGTGTCCAACACTATCAGTTGTCACATCAAGCATACGGCGTACGTTACTAATTATTAACCTACACTTTTCAAATGCCTTCTTAATTTTGAATCAGGGTGAGACGCCAAACAATGGAGAAGTAGCCCTGTAGATATCGTCAACGTCTAAGTTTAGTCCCAGCCACACAGACCACAACGTACTGTTGGCATCCTACTAATTTATAACGGGCTCTACAGACACTCTTAAAATTTACTAATAATTAGTTTGGCATGTCTTTACTCTGGCAAGTAACCTGACAAGTATCGAACCTCTTGACACTTTTCAGTACTCTAATCAGTGCTCAAGGCCAACATGCTCAGCAGATCTCAAAATGAAATACTAGAATAAATTACACTGTTGCACCGGAGTTATCAGAATCATTGGTTCTCTCTCAGCTAGATTTTTCCGGCGCAACATTTAAACGTATGAGCCATATGCACACCAACAGACAAAACCAAACAACGAAACTGTCTCAGATGTTTCTCTACGCGTCGACGGAGCAACACGTTTATGAGTCAGTTCAACACATATATAGAACTGTTCTTTAACTTTAAAGTTTGTAATTTTATTTTCAGAATTCAAATTTAATTTACGGACGTATTTTGCAGCAATTTTCAAGTCTACAATTATTTCTCACTGTCTGTGTCTGATATCAAAACTTATCAAAACTAAACTGCACAACGACCTATTTTGCGATATACCATGTAAATTCCAGACATTCTGGTAGTGCCACTGCGTCAAAATGTCTAAATGAAGCATCTCAATAACATTACACATGTAACAGTAAACATGGAAATGGTATGGATTGCTGTTGCTATTTTTGTGGATTTATTTTTTTTACACCCAAATTTAGTTTTTGCGTTGAAATGTCAATATTACTAAAGAAAGGAAGGGAAAAAAATTATGACAAATCATGATAGTGCAGATAGTATTGTAAAGAAATAGTTTACTATTCCAAAAAAAAAATTCCCTTACGTTTATTTTAATAAGTCTATAGAAGAGAATATGATTTTTCCGCACCCCACCCCCCCAGCCGCAAAAGGCTGCTAGGGCTGTCTCCCTTATCCACCTCCAGTGCGAACTGTCCTTACGTCAAACTGAACTTAATTTTGCCAAACAAAAATGTTAGTTTTAATGTATTTTGTAGTTCCTTTTGTTCATGCAATTTAATCTAAAATAAATAATCCCTAACAAATCTTTCATACAAATCCATTTTTTGCTTTTATGTTATTGTCCATGATTTTTTCTTTATGCGATTGTTTCAGCAGATTTTTGCTATGAGAATGGATATGATCAAACTTAGTGCATGTAAAACAAAATAGAATAAAGATATATTTAAACCCATTTAGGTCACAAATACAAAGCACGTAGCAACAGCTGCGCAGTTAATCTCCACATCAAATCATAAACATTCCTTCCCGCCCTACTTGAAAAACTGGAAAAAACTGGAGTTTTGTGGGTTGGAAGTGAAAATTTGAGAGAATGTATTGTCATCGGCAACGAGTCTATGTGTCGAATTTCAGCTCGATAGGATGTCGGGAAGAGGGTTAATTTGCCAACCCAAAATGTTGCCACCACAAAGAAAGAAACACACGAGCAGAAGCTAAGTTGCTATAAAGGATCTTTAAAAAACTGCATATTAAATATGTAGATTTTTAGAATTTAATCACCTGAGTATAATCTATGCAAGGTACAGCTTGGCACCGGTAGCGTCACAGGAGTTAACTGAATTCTCATTGTGTCAATACCATACCACCTACAGGACTCTATCTCCAGGTTTGAATTCAGAGTTTTCTTTCTGCTATATGAGTGAAGCAATCTGTAGACGGATCCCCGACCCCCGTCCTGCCGAATAGCCTATTTTAATACCATACAAACTTATGTCCGCTCTAAATCTAACCAGGAATCCAGGAAGTGAGACTGTAAATATTATCACAGTGACAGCGCGCTACGGGTTGCCTTACCTTTGGCAAAATAAACATTCCGGGCTTTTGATGTCCTTTTATGAAACGCTAAAGTCACAACGGGTCCTACCCGAATGAGTTATACACTCTTGGTGAGACTGAACAATGTAAAAAAAAATAATAATCGTAATAGGGCAGCTAACAAAACAGAAAAAGAAATGAGAGCACTTCATGGTCAAAGGTGGCAACACTTTTGTGCTAAATTGGCAATGTTGTCAATCAATTACTCGAAACAGATGCATTGATGATTTGAAAGTATTTTGAAAAAATAATAAATCCTTTTGCAGCTGCTACGGTTACCATCACAACCGACATTATTTTTTAAGCGACTGCAGTATTCGGAAGAGAATGTGCCAGCGACACAAACATTGAAGATTATTTAATGTTGTTTGCGCTTCTGAAATCATTTTGATCAGGAACTTCATTTCTTGTGCCATATATAATCCACGAATCACCGCTTCCAGAGCTAGTCCATGGCAATACAGTGGTTGATGAAATCATCCATAACCACGGTAGTGTGTTGCTGGAAATAGAAAGCCAAGAATTTACAGTTGTAGTTGGAAACGTGTCTTTATAGATCCCAAGATCTGATCCAGATTGCAATGTAGAATCTGAAAAGCTTAATTGTTATCTGGGAACACTTAAGTTTTAAAAAAAATATCTTTCAAATTACTTGTTTTTCTTAATTTTGCTTTGTCTTCTGTCTTCCCCCCCCCCCCAAGTCTCATACACGCACACCTGTTTATCCTCAAACTCTTAAAATCGTACAATATCATCACAAAATCGCTCAATACACAATTATCTTAATAGTAAAAAAATAACATTCAGTATATATATTATATATAATGTATACACCTCAAAAGCGAACATTGTAAGCCAAAATCGTAACAGTAAACATGTGTGTATACGTAAACTTAGCTCATTTTGGATTTTTCCGATTTTTCCAAACTTTTCATACAAACCAAGTCATTTCTAAACCAGCGGGCTTTGAGGTAGGTCTTTAACTCTTATGTTAGGTTTATAATTGAGAGACAATTTACTATAAGATTGATATCCATATTTATGTGTTGAACCAATAGATGACCCTGGGTGACCGCTTTAGGTTCCCTTGGTACTGATTACAACCTCGGTCGGCCCACCGGGATAAATTACCACAAAATATTTTTTTTTAATATAATTATTAGGGGTAATGGAGGCTCTACAGAGAAATACAGTGCGATATCTTGCTTGTGTTATAGAGTAAGGTACGCAAGATGTTGTGGTTAGAAGTGGATCGACGGGTAGCATAAGTCGAGTCTCATCACTTTCGCCTAGTGCCCTATTTTATCATATACTAAGTGGTGTCAACTGGGTTGGTGTCATCTTGTGTGGTAAACCCATGATGTTACCCAATCCATACTTCAAACAGATGGACATCCTTCCAGTTTGCCAGTTCTGGTGACATCCTGCTTTGACGGAAACCTGCTCTGGTAGTACCCGCTTCTTTATGGCTACCTGCTCTTGTATTTAACTTAGCTCTCATATGAGTTCTACAGGATAAAGCTCTTTCAAATGTACCATTTTACATTTGCTGTCATCATCCCCCTTTGAGGGTATAATCCAACATTTGAGATTGTCACCACCCACATTCGTGAACGTATCACCATGTTTGGCCCGCATCTCGCATTCACAAGTGACGCTAATGCTTATGCTAAAAATGCCAAAGAATGCAACAAACATTTTTAAATAGCCTACGACAAGTCAGAAAAAAACTTCACTACCGTTTGCAACAAACTAATTTTTGTAAAAAAACAACTAGCTTTTGCTACAAACAAATTTTTGCAACAAAATAACTTTTGAGAGCAAGGATTATTTACTCTAATAAACATAAAAATAAAGCATAAAATCAATTATTGTACCCAACACAGTGTCGTAATTGCTATGTTTGAAGTATAAGCTCAATGTCTTATGTTATGGTATTCAAATGGAAATTCATTCCTAAAATTTGACGTGAACATCTTTTTCAAAGAATTTCCTTCACGAGGATTTTATTAAATCATTTTATCAATTTTTTTGCTAGTCTATATAATAGTCTTCTCCGTCTTAATAGATTGAGCACCCCAATTTGAATTAAATGTCTATGCTTTTCTTCATTTGAAAACGAGGGGGTACGCGGGGGTCAATAAATATATTCTGGATGAGGGCTAAAGAAAGTTAGGGGACCCCTGAGTTACAGCAAGACTCGAATACTGTTACGAAACATAGACCAACCTGAAACCTCAAGTGTCACATGCCACAGTTATTTCTTTATGATGTCTACTGTAATACTGTTAATTAGACAATTGTCGAGATGCGGACTTTATTGTCTTGTGTCCATCTAACCTTTGATGTCAGATGCTTACTTGTTGGATATTATAGTCTCTCACTTCTTCACACGGACCAGTGCCACTGATACCAATACACCAACACTGAATAGTTTGTTGCACGCTATAAGTTAGGTTATTATACATCGTCACAACATGACGGACTAACAATCCAATTCGTAAACAAATCAAGGTACTTCCTTAACGATGGATCGAGCCAAAATCCTCCACACATACCGTAAACATCCCACAACGACCAACAGTCCACTATATCAACAACAAAACTGACGCGTCATTTCCCCTTACCCAAATACGTCACAACTTTCTCCCACAATAGATACAGCTACACATATAATCTCTAAACTAAACATCTTTTCCCATGCCAAACATGACAACAGTAACCTACACATAGCAGCAGTAAGTCTCATACCCTTGACAACACGATACAGTATCTCTCTGTCCCTTTTTCTGGCGTGACTAATCAGTGGTAATAATAATAGATATATACTGTTATAGTATATCAGTCTTTTTATATCAGTCTTTTGATATGTCATAGCAGGATCAAATTGACACAAGACCCATCTGTCTTACTGTCAAGACCAGTCTCTATGACTGTCAGGCCCCATCTCTATTTATTGTCAGGACCTATTTCCATGACTGTCAGGACGCGTCTCTTTGAATGTCAGGATCCGTCTCCATGCCTGCCCAGTCGCTTCACTGTTGTTTACTATTGATGTTCTCTCGTCTCAACTGTACTGCTCTGATTGTACTGCTACACCCAGGGCGCTCGCCTCTCGGGTCTCTGCTCTTCTACTCTACTATTAAGAGTCTAGTACGAACTCTACAAGATTCCCTTTCTTGGGCTATCAAATCCCTACACACATGCCAGTGACATTTCCTCAGACTATTCAATGTATAGCGACAATTTTTTGTTTCAAATAAATCTACCCAAACGTGAATCAACTAAAGAACACTAACATAGGTCTATGCCATAACATGGTAAATATGATACGGCTGGTTTATCGATAAAATTATATTTGCGGTGCTTATCATTATCTACGTATCATTAAATCAGCTCTATATCATAGCCAGTGACATGAAGCCTTCAACGAAACGTTCAAGAGAACAACCGTTGAATGGGTTCACACTGGTACAGGTTGTTACAGTTTTTGGCACGAGAAAATAAAGCCCTCCTCGAAGTTAGACTTATCTTTCACCTTGAATGGCCTGGCATAATGTCAAGTTTTTAAAAAAAAATAACGTCGGACTTGGAAATGGTTCAACACGCAATGGTTAATTGCCACATCTGAGTGCAGTGTCTTTAGACAAGCGGTTCTCAGCCTGTGGGTCGCAACCCCTTTTATGGGCTGAACAACCCTTTCACATGGGTCACCTAAGGCCGTTGGAAAACACATATGCTCTACAGTTATGAAGACTCAACGAAAACAATTTTGTGGCGGGGGGTCGCCACAACTATATTAAACTGTCGCGGCATTAGGAAGTTTGAGAACCACTGCTTTAGACTTAGGTAATAGATTAATATTTTTTTAATGTGTTACTACCCAAACAACAAAGGATTTTCAAACTGTCGATACAATATATCGACTTTAGAACTGTAAAGGACTCTTGAATCTATTTTAAGGCTAAAATAGTTATGAAAATACTGACATAAAAGACATTCTTTAAAATATTCATTACACCACCTTTAGATTTTGACGTGAGCCAGATGTGCTAACCATTATCTAAATGTTGATTTATTTAATGTTGATAAAAGCTACATTCATATATACTTATATTTGAATCTTCATATATACAAATACATATATATATATATATATATATATATATATATATATATATTTATATATATATATATTTTTTTCTTTATATATATATACATATATTATATATATTAGATTTTGACGTGAGCCAGATGTGCTAACCATTATCTAAATGTTTATTTATTTAATGTTGATAAAAGCTATATTCATATATATTTATATTTGAATCTTCATATATACAAATACATATATATATATATATATATATATATATATATATATACATTCATATATACTTATATTTGAATCTTTATATATACATACATATAATATATATATGATATAGGAAAAATCACTAATACTTACTTCAAGTGACCCCAGAATTCCATACATTGGGGGTCTTTAACCAGTGGTACTCACCCAGGAGACGTGGGGGGTAGTGAACATGGGTTTGGAAGAAGCCAGAAAATCAGGTCATTTGCATATATTAGCATTTTTATCAAGGGGTTGCGGGAAATAAATTTTAAAATCAATAGGGGGGCTGAAAAAATCCATGCCAGACATAGTAGATCGCGGGAGTTCGAACCCTTCCCACTAAATACTGCAGCGTTTGGCCATAAGCCCATGTTTGAAAGCATGTGCCTTGATCATGATAGGCGTCCTAAAAACTGAACACATTGGCGTCATATATTTAAGTTTCTTTGGTCTCGCCAGTAGCTATCCTGGAACAATTACAAACACATCGTCCAACATTTCCATCGAAATTACTAAACAGTCTCTTAAACGTGGATATGAAAAAAACAAAACACTTTTTTAAGCAACAACATAATGTCTGTAATCAAGAACCCATGTTTCACATTGTGTTCTTAACGTGTTGACAGTAGCTCTATAAATCTTAAAGACACCAAAGTTATTTAGTACCATCAGCCATCCAGAGGTGTTTAAAAATTCACAAATTTAATTTAATTTCATTTGTTGCATTTTATTTCGCTCAAAAAGTTTGATTTTGTCGTCAGTATTTAAATCTAAATACAAGCTTAAGCATTTTGCGTGAATGCGTGAACGCCCACACAAACATTGATAAGGTAGCAATCGTGGATTATATATATGTGTGTGTGTGTGTGTGTATATATATATATATATATTGAAGAGCAATTGTTTCGTTTAAAAAAATTGCGTTTTCTGAGAGAAATTGAATGATAGGCCGACAATAAATCAATAATAAAAAAAACTCACCTATCAAAAATGTTTTGACCCCCGAGCAATGCAACAAACATACAATCACAAACATCAACAGCAACAAAAATCAGCACTAAATTAGTTCAGTAATTGTGATGAAAATAGTTTTAAACGATTTCCTCTCAAGAATGAGCCAAAATGCATGAGTTTTGTTTTCCCTTCAAGGTTATTCAGCTTTGATGAAAAGTCGATGTTACAGTTAGAATGAGTGACAATGGCTATTTTAATTCTGATCGCTTAAGGTATAGCAATCCAGTTATCTATTTTTCAGTACCTAATATAAAATATAAAAAAAAGTATAATATATATCCCGACTTATAAGACATGTTAAATTTCAAACCTTAAGAAAAAATTCTTTAAAAACAAACAACACTCAAATAAAAGGAATCACTTTAAAAATGTATCTGGTCTAAAATTTTAAAATAGATTTTTGAAAAACTGGAGATTCAGATTTGGACTATCTGTGTCAAGTTTCTCAGTGAGCATTGGTGTCGTAATTCTCGTACTGACAGCTCATCCGGGTCCTCCACAGACAGCTGTTAAAATGGTAAGAGCATCAAACGTCACGCGGCAATATAAACTCTAACACCACTTTCAAACTGATTGAATTAAAGGGGCTTTGCACACGTTGTTGTTCTAAAATAACAACTTTTGTTTGTTTTTGCCTTTTTTAAAATTAAAGACAGATAGTTGTAGTCTGAGAAGATGTGTTGGGGTAAAACAGCAAACATGGCTTGTAAAAAAACAAATAACTCACATGCACAAGTTAGACGAAAAGGGAAAGATTTTTTTTTTTTTAAATTTCATTTTTCTAAAACAGGTGGTAGAAGGAGAAAATTCACCCATTCAGTTTGAGCCAGTGTGCGTGGACTGTGCTAAACTTTTCAAAAATCCATTCTATACATACTTAAATGATCCCCTCTTCGTGAAATTGCACACTGAAATCAGAGACGGTCACCGTCAGTGCTGCATCAACGACACTGATCAAATGGCGATACTTGTAGACATGGTGAGTGTCATTATTTAAGATGTTAACAAGAAACAGTAAAGAGGTTATGCACACCTAATGCGGCAATGAAATACTATCTGTCTGAAAAGGCGTGCGATATTGAAGGCACGCTTTCAAAAAAAAAAAAAGGATGTAAGATTAAGATTTTGAAAAGTAAGAAAAATAGAACATAAACGTTTATTACGGCAGTTCCAGAGGGTTGGAGCAGTGGTATAAAATTTACTTGTAATAAACAAGGGACACCCAGGAAAGGGTAGATTTTTTTTTGGTCAAAGAGATACAAGGAAAGTTCAGTTCACAAGAATACTTCCGTAAAGCTAAACGATTTAATGACGTTTTAAATGCCTTAACATAGTGTGATTGCCATTTAGTGATTCTTCATTTACAGATTCTCAAAGACACGCAGATTGCAGGTATGTTCAAGTGCATATCAAACATATGGCCATTAACAATTGTTATAGAGAGGCTGTGGGCAGTCAGCCTAGGACCTCAAATTTAAAAAGAACAAATTTAGAGTTCATCAAAATCTAACCTTTAACGGGGTCAGTGACCTCACTTACACACCAATGATTACTTAATGATCAGTAAGATGTAACATAGTGCGCATGTGTGCTCTGAATCAACACAAACAGCAACAAGGGTCACTAGAAGGTATTCAATTAAAGGAGAACAGAGATTAGTTAAATGCGCTGGCTCCCAACGCAAGATTTAAAAGAACTGTTTATAGAAACGAAATAATCCTCCATAAAATTGAAAACCATTTAACATTAAAGTACCAGTTTTGTTATTTCACTTCAAAGGACGAATTTATACGCTTATAAATTAGGCGATTCTGGCCTTGGTCAATCCAATTATTCTTTGCAACAATTTTTGAAAAAGTTCACATTATATTGCAGTGTATATAAAATGGCTATTTTCTATCTTTACTTTAAATAACTTATAGACCGAGAGTTGAGCAAATATAACAGCTAAGCTTAAACCATATAGTCTTGCCATGGATCGTAGAAGCTGGCAAGGCAGAGCACAACACTCAGAAAATAAACGAACCGCACTCGCTCAAAGAAAGCACACGGCCAGGAAAAGTAGCAGCAACTACAATTCAGCTAGGCCCGAAGACAACGGGTGTCATATTTGGGAGATTGCTTTCCAGGCACAACTAAGACTGCCAAGACACCTGCGTACTCCACCGTGGAATATAGTCTTGATCGTCTTCGCATGCGAAGGACAAACAACATTTCAAATGTATTACTCCAATACTATAGACAGTTTTTTTTTTTTGCCCCTTCTATACTTATAGATCACGATTTTAAGGCGAGAGAAGACAACCTGAGCATCCAGCCAGCAGCTGCACACAAGAATTCGATTGGAATAATAGAGACAGGTACATAACGCACTATGCATTTCTCCCTTGCCAGAATACTTAAGTAAATAGTGGAACAAGCTATGTTTAGGCGTCGAAAAGATGGAACCGACAAAACAGAAGAAGAAATTACAAATTATTTGAAATTAATTCAAATGTTGCCCGATAACGAAGTAGCTATCCCAGTCTCTGCTTAGAAGCATATGCTTGTTATTCTAATATGCCCTTGCATTATATGGCCTGGTTTGTATATGTATTTCATCCAGTAGACAGCCATGCTATATACTAATGTAATAAACAATTTGACTTCCGGGCGATTGTCTTCTTTCGATGACACCAGGAATGAAAGAAATTAAAGTACACATTCATTGGAAAGATACGACAAAATATAAAAACATTTCGCTAAAAGCCATCTTTGGGGGAGATTCAACAAAGCCGTCTTTGGGGGAGATTCAACAAAGCCGTCTTTGGGGGAGATTCAACAAAGCCGTCTTTGGGGGAGATTCAACAAAGCCGTCTTTGGGGGAGATTCAACAAAGCCGTCTTTGGGGGAGATTCAACAAAGCCGTCTTTGGGGGAGATTCAACAAAGCCGTCTTTGGGGGAGATTCAACAAAGCCGTCTTTGGGGGAGATTCAACAAAGCCGTCTTTGGGGGAGA
>CAXITT010000367.1:252388-257388 GCA_964033795.1 Lymnaea stagnalis | reverse complement strand
GTGGGCTTATAGGATAGGTGGAGCACAACACGTGGGGTGTTGAAGCATTTAGGAATTTATTTATTCAATTTTATAACCAGGCTAATAAATTATATTAATAGTGTTGAATACCTTATAGATTCGGGTTTCTAAAGAGTAAAATTATGAAGAATATACACTTGAAAGGACGAGAGTGCTGTACTCAATGAAAATCTTATAGTCCAATGCTTATCTAGTTTTTCCTTATTCCTCAACCGCTGGGAATTATTTGACTACTCTCAAACCCCCTACCTAAGTAGCAATACATTTTATTCGTTATATTTATGTATATAGTTTTTTTAAAAAAAAAGAACTAGAAATTGAGGTAATTTTTTTTAATTTATTACTTAAAGGAAAATGTTAATGATTTATTAAGAAATTATTTGTATATTAATTTAAAAGCTCGTTTCTACTTAGTTCTTATAATCCCTTTTCCTCAAACACGTGGTACTCTCTCTCTCTCTCTCTCTCTCTCTCTCTCTCTCTCTCTCTCTCCCAACCCTGGGGAGCGGGAACCACAGGTTGGGAAAACCTGAATACGATCTGGAAGTATTAACGATTAGTTTAAAGGTAAACGCTACTGTAGTGCACACACAGATAATGAATGTATACTACTACATTGCTCTGTGTAAAGTTCACATTTGTAAAAAGAAAATCAAGCACAATTTATAAAAATATATTAAAATACTTTGAACAAATAACTGAGGCATAATCTGTATCTAGGTCACATGGGCTGGACTTTTATGTTGGGGACCCCAAACTACATTTAACATTTTATTCTAAAAGTACAAAGTTTGTCAAAAATAGATTGTAATTGAACCTCCCATAAACTTTGCTTTAAAAAAGTATCTTAAATATTTATGATTTGTCTTAATGTAAATACGAAAAAAGTAATATTTTATAGCGATGTAAACAAACATTTCATTTTGCTTTATCAATCTGATTGGCTTCCCCCCCCCCCTTTTTAATAAACACATATTTTCAGAGCACTTCTTGTTACATTAACGTAATCATATGTAATTTACGTGTTTTTTTTAAGGTATGTACTACTTGTATAGCAGCATCAATTTCGTCTTAACAAAACAGAGTTCGCACACTTCAAGTGTATGTATTCAAACTGTAACATGTTGTTTTATACGATAATTGTTTAGCCTTCACCAGCGCTGTCCTTATTGTTTTAATAATAATGGGCATAAGTAAAATGTGTACAAAACAAGCGGGCTGCTACGAATGGAGGGGGAGGGGGGAAACGGATAACACCTGCTGAGGTGATTGTTTAACATATTAAGGAAATGTGTTACCTTTAAAATTCACACTGAGTTTCATTTAAAAATAAGGTGAGTGACAATTAAACAAAAACTCTAGATTTAAACACAAAGTGGGCGAGATTTAAACACAAAGAGGATTAGATTTAAATAAAAAGTGCGTTCGATTTAAACACAAAGTAAGTTAGATTCAAACACTAAGAGAGTTAGATTTAGACATTAGCTGGGTTAGATTAACACAGACGTAACAAAGATCACCACTCGATTATTTGACCACAAATTGGTCTACTATACACACAAAAAAAGGAGAGTGCAACCTTTGTGAAATACAAGCCTAACGTACAACCACTTTAAATGTACACCACAATAGACCACATGAATCGGACAGTCCTGCAATGTAAAATTATGGCAGAGACATGCACTATAGAAGACACGATTTATATTAATAGCAGCTGACCGATTATTTAATGTACTCCATAAAAAGTTCTGGAAAATATTTTAGTGTCACTTAGATTTTTTTTTTTTTTAATGCTGAATAAAGAAAAATAATAATTTGCTAATTGACATATTAAAAAAGTTTATTTTGACACAAGTCATTGTAAATCTACAGGTCCTAAGTTATATGCCACTATTTTGTCATTTAGTATAGCACCTCAGTTTACTTGTCACGGCCAAGGAGACCCTCAGATACTGGGGCACTTTTGAAATCAACACACACTGGAGGACAACAGAGCCAAGAGACTTTGTTCACTGGTAAATAGTGATCAAGACTGTTCCCTTTAAGCTGCGCGGGTGCGCGGCCGCGCAGCAATCTCACAGACGCAGCTTATTTCCACTTAAATGTGTGTTTGTGTCTGTAGGCTGTTAAATTTTGCACACAAAAAAATTGATGCTGTAAAAATTTGCACACAACTTTATGATTTTGCACACGAACCAACGAACCTTAGAGGGAACATTGGTCATCGGGGCAGCATAAACTTTAGCAATAGATCAATAGTTTAATAGACTAATAGATCAATAGACCAAAAGATGAATAGACCGATACATCGATCAATCAATAGATCAATAGATCAGTGTTAGAAAAAAATTGTCTGAAATTTGTGCATTACAGGATTTTTGTTTTTAATGTATAAATTATACTGACAATTTATTAAGCCGAATTAAAAACACGAGATGATTGTTAATTGTTTTTTCTAATGATTTCGAAAATTCGTATAAAAATTTGAAACATATATAATTAATTTTTTTATTTAAAAATAATTAAAAATGTAAGCATATGTGTTATAAAATTGACTCGAGCCTAGTTTACACAAGTAAATATCTTACATTTAAATAAAATTTAAAAAAAAAAACATTTTAGAAAAATAATACATGTCTGTATGACTTTTTAAAATCCTTTACACTAACATCGCTTTCGTTCGCGGGTGACTGGCTGGCAAAATCTTCGGACGGCTAATTGACCCACATCCCGTCAACCGATCGAGATAAAATTTGGTACATGTATTCGACACCGACCTGTCATTCGATGACATTACATTCTATTAAATTTTCAGTCCCATCCCCAACATTAATCTCTAAAAATCAGTCGTTCCTGTTTTTCAAGGGATACTCAAAGAAAATATAATGCCACTAAATTCATGAGCAAAGAAATCACGATTTCTGCGCTAAATGAGATTTTTAAAAAAATATCGCAAAGTGCGATTGGTGCGTAATATTTTCTTTTGTTTTTCTGAAATGAAATTTTTGGTGAAATAAATCTGCAGGTTCACTAGAATAGTAATATAATTCAGCGGCGTGATAACATGGGCGGCTGTGAACCCTGGAGGTAGGGTGGCACTAATTGGGTCTCTTATAAAAGGCCCCACCCCCATTGCTCAATATTACATTTTATAAAGAATTTATATGGAAAATTTAGTTTTTTTTTAGATTTGTTAACTTTAATTTTAAACACCTTATTTAATGTAAATTCTCTACAAATAAATAAAAAGAATCATTAGAGAATATATTTTTAAAAAATAAAAGAAGTAATTTTTTAAATATGGAAGGAATAAAATTTCATGAAAATATGGTTTCCTTTAGGTTGTTAAGACATGCAGCAGAATAAATTATTCAACGGTATTACAAATTAGCTCTTATTTCTTGCAATACAGGTGGTGTGTTCCACTTACAAGCCGGTGATCTCATACAGGTCTGCGTGTCTGGGCGAGACATTGTCAACTTCAAGAGCGACAGCACATACACAGGTCTAATAATGCTGGCTGCTCCGGTGACGGCCACAAGTACTGTAAAAAAATAACCATGGGCCCCAAGCTGGAGGAGGTCCAGCTTGGGGGTCATTTGCTTACCTCATGCTTGTAAATATGTATTTAATATTGATGTTTATATGGGTATCGAAATAAATATCGTAATATTTGTGAATAAAGAACTACTACAAGTTTCGTTATTTACAACAATATTGTTGATATTATTATCATCGTCATTGGCGTATCTATCTATGAAGGAGAAAATGAAATGACGTAATGGCACAGTGGAGAAAGATACGATTAAATGTAAAAGAAGATATGAATACGAAATTGAACGCATCAAAGAAAGAAGATGATTATATGTGACACTTCAAAGCAGTTACAATGAGTTCATTTTATGAAATCGGATAATTTTCTGTGTAAATTAAGCACGATAATTATTGTAAAGTTAAATTAATTTACATGAGTTGGTCACAATGTGATAGAGGAACCCTTCCTTTTTTAATTTCAAATAATTTGTTATTTCATATTTTTTATTGTCTGCCGAAGAAAGCATTTAGCCTAGTGTCCTTTTAATTGTTGTGTCTTTGGTGTTTTTGTGTGGTTTTTTTTTGTAGTGGTCAAGCTTAATTATATCTTTTTTTCCCGTTATTTATTTCCTTGAGAATCTCTTTCCATTTAATTATTTAACTTCGTTATTAAGATAATTTAAAACAATGATTTTTTTAACTACAAAGTAAAATTAAATTAAAAATGAACATAAAAATATGAGCTATTGGTGGATTTCTCGAGACGTGTATCTTCCTTGCGGCGTCATATCATAACTTTCGTTTCGCCCAATCACGCTCCACGATATGAGCTTAAGGTTTGACAGGAAATCAAGCTGAACTAGCTAACTCTTTTGACATCTGTACTGTGTAATTAGACTAACCATGTTAATGTCGTCGATATAATTTATTTGAATTCGAAACAATGGTAGTTTACAGTTTTTTGAAGGTTCCATTTTTATTGAGTTAAGTTTGCTATTATTTTAAAGTACTTTATTTCAATGACATCAAATTCAGCCGTTCTTCTATTTTCAATCTGATGAATATGTCGAACTATTTATTGCTTCAGATTATTTAGTTTTAAAGCCTTGCATGAGTGTAGCATTTGACCCCCGAGCAGGCTGCCCTACAGTTTGGCTGTCATGCCTTGACATTTCAAACGTGCTTATCAAAGAAGTATTCGATGTAAACATTTAATTTATTCACTGTATGCATATTCACTTTCCTGACTTCAAACTAAACATTTGTGGATACATTTTAAAAAAAAATGTATTAATAAGACACGAACAAATTGTGTCAATAGAACAATATGAGTTAGCTTTAATAATAATTGTACATTATACAGAATTAAACGTTTCGGCACATGCCTTCATCAGTACAAACAAACACAACACATTTAAATAAGTATAAATTAAATTTACATAATG
>CAXITT010000367.1:222129-250935 GCA_964033795.1 Lymnaea stagnalis | reverse complement strand
TATATATATATATATATAATATATATAATATATAATACAATTTTTTTTTCCACGTTTTTATTTCAATAAATGGTTTATATAATGTGAAATGTTTGTTTTCATTATTCAGCAGTTTGATTAAAAACATCGTCACGTATATCGTGTGGATCAATCATTAGACATGTGACAAACGCAATTATCTTTTGAAACAAGTGGGGGGTGGAGAGATGGTAAGCGCCGGGTTGGAATCCCGTAGGTGGTAGCCCATTGGTACAATGTAAATTCACACAACTCCTGTGAAGTGGACCGCATAAAGAGCCCAGTGAAACACAAGATTCAATGCTGGTCACCCACTGCATTCTTGTATATTTATAGTCGTCTTGACTAAGTCTTTACATTGAAAAAAAGATTAAAAAATCATGGAAGAGAGAGAGAGAGAGAGAGAGAGAGAGAGAGAGTGAGGCTGACGAACTGAGCAACCCTCCCTCAACTTTAAACAATACAGACTCTAGTCAAGGCTAAGACTCAATTCGAAGCCTTGGTCATGTTCGCATGCAAAGGACGAACCATATATACATATTTTCAAAATAAATTCCACGCCATCTGAAAGATTTTCTCCATCATGATATGACAACAAATCAGTTTAAAAGAGAAATAAGATAAAACACATAATAAATGGTGGATACACGGAGCGCAATCTGCACTTATTGCTATCGATTATGCAACTCTTCCCGCATTTACACGCGGAACGTGTTTGCGTTGCACCAGTTAGTACTGGACCACAGAGATACTGAACTAAACCCTAAAACTGCACTTGCTCCCACTACGTCTCACACAGCAATTATACCACTCTATACCTCATCACAAGCATGACCTGTATTCTCTGCTCACTTGTATTCCAACGTGTTTCTAATAGTGAGATGAGCTTTAATACCCCCCCCCCACCCCAAACACTAATAATCTATTATTCATCTGCCTGATACCTTCACAGATACTTTAAGATAGGATAGTATGCTTTAATTGATCTAAGGAAGTTAACATTTGTTTTGATTGAATTGCACATATTATTTTTAATCTTGAAAGACTTTGAGTACTGGCTGCTCTCCAAAATTGGTCGGTGAATCAATGGTGCGGTCAGAATAGCTTGACTTTACGTTGGCCTTTTGAACAGAGTCTGTGCATCTGGTTCAAAGGGAGTTCATAGCTTGTATATATAATCCTAATGTCGGTAGCAAATTTTTCTTGGATTTGTTGCTTTGATCCCGCCAGCATATAAGATGACGGATCCATTGATTGTAAGATTGGGGGAAAAAAGGGGGGGGGGTGAATTTGGTTAAAGACTACTACATCCAAAAATTCCATTTAACCATTGTTATATTGTTATTTAGAAAAAAAACCCCAAGGTACTCTCTCCAAAACCAAATTCCACACATCTATCGTACCTTAATTCTAAAGAAAACAAAATCCTTAAAGGCATTTTAAAAAGCTGAAAATATAAGCACATATTTAATCGAGTCGCTTACAGACCATTCTGTCATTATTGTTAGCAACAATCGTAAAATTTAATTATGAATGGAGAGAATCGAAGATATATATATAATATATAGGCCTACGTATGTATACAGTTACACTTATTACTTTACCTTACATTTTATATATATATATATATATATATATACATTACAATATATTACGTTTCTACAGAATTATAGACATTTTTTGAAAATTCACTGTTGATATTATGGTAATCTGGTTAGTTTTCCAAAACATTCTGAATATCATGGGAAAAGTTTTAAAGATATCTAATCTATAGTGTCACAAATTGAAGGCCATCAATCAAAGAATTTTTTAATATTTTAAAACATAGTTTTATTTTTTTCCCCCCTTTTCTATGAATTCAATAAGCATGTGGTCTGTGGGAATACCATCAAAAAACCAAATCCATGTCCCTTCCAATAATTTTTTTGGAATATATTATGTTTTAGAGGAACTTCATTATATAATTTAAAATAATTCACGTGTTACCGATAACAGCTGTCTACTGAAAGCTTACATTTTTTATGAATCAAATTCAAATATCGAAAAGGTTTTCAGTATAAACCCCAAATGTTGCCTGAGAGGAAAGAAGACAGCGTGAGTCTTATCTATTCTTTAGAACAATTTTTAAAATTATTCCGCTTTAATAACATAATATTGAAATATATTTATAATCAAGCAAGATTTTAAGGTAGCATAAAATATGTTGCCTTTAAAAATAAAACTTAAATAAGATACTTTTGTTAAAATTAAATTATGTCATTTCTCTTTTTTAGTTTGGGGAACCACGGATAGGATCACTTTGTCAAAACACGTGACACTAGAGGTCAGAGTTCACAGAGTAACGTCAACGTTAGCACGAACAGACAGTTTAAGAGAGCGGAAGTGATCAAGATTTTCGTTTTATTAACTTCATCCAGTTATAGGCACAAAAAATGGGACATCGTGTTTCTCTCCTGAGCAGCACCTGCATGGTCCAATGCTTAAAGGGTATGTTTGCAAATTTTTTGGAAATTCCTAATTAGCATGAAATGAGCAGCAAGGGTTAAATTAATCATTAAGTGCATGTCTGGACAACCTAGGACCGTAGTAAACAATGAGACCTTTCAGTTTTAATCCACATGTGCTCATGAAGCCAATGCAATGGTCACAATTCCTAATAGCTTTAAATCCAATTTTAGAAATATACAATTGGGATTAAGCATATATGTTGTGCACATAATTCTGTGGAAGTGTGATCATTTGAGGCTGGACATTGTAAAAGTTTTCCACCGTTAATCCGCCATTGTAGACCCTTGTAAAATATTACCCCCTCCTTCCCTCAGTTTTGCCCAGGCAGTAGTAGACCCGAGTTATTGCCCTTGTTGTTATTGCATTCCTACGCTAGACAGCTCACGCAAAAGTCGTGATTTTGCATTCTCCTCCTCACATAGAGGGTAGAAGGTTGAACCCACAACATTAAAAGAGATTATCATTGGATGGGAGAAAAAAAAAACATTTAAATCCCCCAATTGAATCATCATCCAACTCAAATAAATAGCCGGGACAAATAAGAATCTGTTTTTTTATGATCTGATCACTTGACTGTGGACGCTGACGATAACTACACTTAGGACTTCATTAGCGTGATCATTAACTGCGACTGCAACCTAGAATACTAGTAAGTACGCAACCATGATTTTGATATTATGTTATTGCACTTGTATGACATATAATTATGTAACAAGGATTCATTCGTGATTGATATTATGTATTCTAGTGTTGCTTTTGCCGCGGGCTACGACACACCGCCATCTTATCATAGAGATGGTAGTTTGTAGTTCCAACTTGCCCATGTCTTTTTGAACAAGATGACAATATGTATATTATGTACTTATAAATTTAATGGTTATTAATGATTCAATGCCCCATACTTCATTAATTAAAATGTTTGCTTGGTGCAACATTGTCGCGAAGCAACATATGCTTAGGCCTACAATGACAGAACTTATAAATATATCAACACATTCGATGTATATTTACAAGCTATGTCACCTTCCATACATCGATCTGAATTCGTTGCTATTGGAACAGAATTTGTCAGATTATGACTTTTCGCCTGTATACTTATCTATTTAGTATAATTCTGCCTTTAGCAGGGTTATTATTACTGGACCGACTTACCTTGAAGCTGGAACTAGGGAATTGATTTACGTCCTACACCAAACTACCTACAGCTACTTGAAGGACTTCGAGATCCAGGGACTCTTACCACCCACTATTTATCGCTGGAGAGCCAACTTCCCCATCGCAGAGATCCCACGGATCCTACGATCGGGAACTTCGACTTCGCTACGTTTGGAACAGCTGCGAAGACCGGAACAGGGAACACGCTTCTAGAAAAGAAGTAGCTCCCACACTTTGTGATTCACCGATATCACCAGTGAAACTATAAAGGCTAAGTCCACAAAGATTGAACATAAAACCTTGAGCAATGTAGCATTAATAATGATGACAATGTCAGTATTTTAGGGACAGTCGTATTTCATTGATATACACTTAAAATTGTATGACATCCATTTGGTATATATATTAATCAGCAAGCGTGTACTGTGTAGGAAATTGTAAATACCCTTATTCAATATATACTTGTAATTATTTTCTCCTTTAACAAAGACTTGGTTTCATTCTATATGTATATAGATAGGTTATAATGTCTGTGTGGTAATTTGGCTTACTTTTCAAATCCCTGGACAGATTACCAAGAGAAGATCTCATACGAGAGATGCTCCTCACTAGTAATACATAAGTCAGATCACCACATGGATTGGAATTTAAGTATGTTTCAAAAGTCTATAGACATGTTAGTGTTAGCTTAGAATTGACATTTAAAAATGAAAATTAAAAAGCATGCGAGAAAATCATATATGTTATTTTTTTTTATTCTCCTTGTGTGAAGCATTTTTCTAATAAATATATATATATTTTTAAAATTACTTTTTGCTACATCGTCATTTTCTGTCAAGTATTGATTTGAGATACTTCCCGAAATTGCTTTTCTTTGAAAAAAGGAGGCGGTCACTATTTGCTATGCAGTAAACTAATGAAATAAGCTATTTCCCCTTGCATTACTTCGTTTATTTGACATTAACAACTTAATATGTTTGTTTGTGGTTAAGGCATCACGACTCAAAAGAGTGGATTGAAATTTTTAAACCTCCACACATTTAAGACAAAGTACATTTAAAGTTATGCAAATATTATTTTAGCAAGTTTCCTGGAAAACTACATTGCGAGCTTTCTTTGTTGTGGGTTTTAAGCAGTGCAGACTTTAATGTGTGCTATTTTCTTGGATCTGCAAAATGTAACAAAAAGCTGCATGTGAGAAAACTGAAGTATTTAGAGCGATATCGACGTAATCAAATATTTGTCATTGTTATTTATTTTTTTTTATTGCAAAAGCAGAAATTGTGGTGAATGTTAGATCATTATTTTTGCACGATGAATCAAAAACTTTTGTCGGAAAGAAAACTAAATGCACAGTGTTGCACTCTGACAGTATTTCAGCTATTATAAAATTGTGATTTGGCTGCTTTAAGACCACGCAAAATCCATTTTACAGCCTTTTATCTAAATTCAGGTTACCCAGAAGCATAGTTATTTCTCCAGGATTCAGAAGCAGTAAGTGAGAGGGAATTCCTGCCGGAGTTTGTTAGTTCAGGAACTCTAATGGATAGTTCTGAGATTTGAAGGGCCCTTGTTCATCTGACATCAGTGAATCAGAAATTTAATAGATTTTGACGTGTCTTGTTATCTTTTCTATGATCTTTCAAGTCATCGCTGCATTGTTTGATTATTGACGCTTTTAAAACATGCACTTTGCCAATTCTTCAAGAGACATCCTAGAAACATTAATGACGAAAATGGAAGTGATGATATTTATTTATTTATGCATTTTTTATATAGCGCTTACCTTAAAGCTCTAAGCGTCTTACAATTATTAAAAACATGTAAACTAAGTAAAATAAAAATGAGACATTAGGATAGTAACTACTATACTATAGAAACAATTAAAATGGTTATAAAACGAGGACACTTTGGCACGTTTTGGCCTATACTACAGGATCAACCCGAGACAGAAAATGCTTAAAACCCACAACAAAGAAAGCTCGCAATGTAGTTTTCCAGGAAACTTGCTAAAATAGGAGGGTGCATCACAGGTCATAGGCCTCACTTATTTCCTGGTGTATCTAAATCGTGCAGACGTAGATACTTTTGTTACGTGGTTGTTGACCTATGCCAATTTGTACCAGCCTTTTGATATGTTATTCCTGGGTTATTGAAAGAAAATTTGTATGTTTTATGAAAAGGTTGGTATGTGCAGAATGTGTCGGCCAATTCTACAGATTTTGTCGGCCCCCAGACGGATATTCTGAGAGGCATTGGCACCTGGTACCCCTCTCACTGCGCTATCCCACTACATTATCTGCACCCCCCTGTCTTGACTTTCACATTTACGCCCCACCCCACTGAGTACTACTAGTTCCAACTATGCCATAAAGCCGCATGATAACAATGGAACGTGTATCGCTTTGTTCTCTTCGAGCCCTCAAGAATTTTAATTTGTTATTATTATTTTAATGTTCAAGCCAATTTGATTGTTAAAGAAACCCATGCAGGGGAAGGTGTGTCTATGGAGCCAGAAGGAAATTCATTTAGGCCGACACATTCTGCAGACTTGCCCGACAAATTCTGTAGACTTGGCCGAAAAATTCTGCAGACTTGCACGACAAAATCTGTAGACTTGGCCGACAAAATCTGTAGACTTGGCCGACAAAATCTGTAGACTTGGCCGACTCATTCTGCACATACCACCTTTTCATAAAACATAAAACTTTTCTTTCCCCCAAGCTCCCCAAGGGTCAGAGACGGAACAGCTGTGCAGAACTGGGCGCTGGTGACAAGTCCGTGTCCTAGGATCCCGAGAAGTACAACCCTGATGGCTCACTGCGGACCGTCCACAGACTGCCGGGCTTTGACCAGTCCTATGCCCAGGCGATGAAAGCCAGGTAAACATGGCCGGTCTGAAGCGGACGGGTCGGGCAAGATCAGTGTTTAGAGGGCAGAGGTCGGGGGGCGGGTAGGACAAGTATACCACTATAGGGCAAAATTTTCTTTACTGCAATCTAAAATGACACACCGGCTAGGACAGCGTGTGTCTGATCGTAGTGTGGATCGTTTCAATGTTGGTACTTTAAACAAGGAAGGTAAGGCATAAGGAAGGTCTGCATGATTCAGAGCGATTAAAAAAATATATATGTAAAAGGATATATATCTTTCAACACATGTATATAGATTTAAACTAAAACAACAACAACAAAAGTGCTGTAAAGCCTTTTGTTGGTTAAGGCACCAATATAGTTTAGCAGAGGTCTCGGGTTCGATTATCATCCTGGCACATTGAGGAACAATTAAATCTAAACATGAACTTAAGAATATAATTTGGAATTCCTATAATTTTTTTTGTAAAAGAATAATTTTTAAATTATTTGTTATGCTTATTATTAGAGGCTCTAAAACTATTTGCAGTGCGGCACCCCCTCTTGATTTCAAAACATTTATCAACATCCCCATCTAGATTTCAAAACATAGTTCCAGTGACCACCCCCCCCCCCCCCCCCCCCCCCATGATAAAAAAAAAAATAAAATAAAAAAATAAAAAAAAAATCTGATTTTGTGGGTCTCAGCTCTACCCACCCCTGACACTGTCCTCTAAATCCCCGCGGGTACAAGCACCCTTGATTAAGAACCCTTGGTTATAAGAGTACAATTGAAGTAATCTCCAAATTATGTCCAATTTAAAATCTAAGCAAGCATGTCTTGAAACTTGTCAGCAAAGTGAGTATATTTCTCACGCATTTGTCCTCCAGGTATATCCGCTACAGGACGGTAGTTGACAGAGAGAAGGAGCTGACGGTCAACCAGATTATCGGCCAACCGTGATTCATCGCAAAAGGCAAGGTATTGTCACGTGACATTGTCACACAGCACGTGACAATATGACATTTTAAGACCTATGAAAAAAAAACCTGTTTCAAATGTTCTTTGATTTGTCCACGGTTTAAAAGTGTTATTGTTATAAGTGTGTATGTGTCTGTGTGTGTGCCTTTGAATGTGTATGATACAGAGGAAAATTGCGTGTCTAAGTTTGCGTATGTGTGTCTATAAAAATGTGTGATAGAGTGTGTATGTCAGTACGTGTCTGATTGTTTATTGACTTCGGTCTTGTGTGAGACGATGTGTGCTTATCCAGAAGTTTTCAATCGTTGATTTTGATGTGTGTTGTTGAGTCTTTTGACGTGACCATTGGGGAATGGCGGATACGTGGTATAGGAACGTATGTGCTACCGGAGACTGTTGCAAACTGCTAGTTTAGCGGTTCTCAACCTGTGGGTCACGACCCTCTTTTG
This sequence comes from Lymnaea stagnalis, assembly GCA_964033795.1. Taxonomy (NCBI): domain Eukaryota; kingdom Metazoa; phylum Mollusca; class Gastropoda; family Lymnaeidae; genus Lymnaea; species Lymnaea stagnalis. Next base: position 242,971 of record CAXITT010000367.1, on the reverse strand, counting down.
CGGACGAACGACCGTTACACAAGGGTCGCCTAAGACCATCGGAAAACTTACCTTTATGAAGTAGCAACGAAAATAATTGTGTGTTTGGGGGTCAACAAAACACGAGGAATTCTATTGAAGGCTCGCAGCATTAGGAAGATTGAGAGCCACTGTGCTAATGGGATATGCAGTTCAATATCTTCGTTAAGTTCAAGGGCGCCCGTAGAAAACTTTCTAGGGGTGGGGGCAAAAAAAATAGATTAACTTTCCGGGGGGGGNCAGCATTAGGAAGATTGAGAGCCACTGTGCTAATGGGATATGCAGTTCAATATCTTCGTTAAGTTCAAGGGCGCCCGTAGAAAACTTTCTAGGGGAGGGGGCAAAAAAAATAGATTAACTTTCCGGGGGGGGGGGCAATCTCAGAGAGGAAGGTGGAGTTTTGGAGCTTGTTCTTCTTACTGGGGGGAGTTCGGTACAAACAGAAAATGTGGACAGGGTGGGGCGTGTTGATGGTGAACTGAACAAGTTCTATAGAGGTTTGCTGGAATGGGAAAGTGGAGGTGAAAGTCACTGGGAGGTGGCTGCGATAAATGACAGCGAGGCCGCCACCTCGCGTAGCACGCGGAAAGGACTTAATATCGAAACCCGGTGGCGTGAGGTCGGTGCACTTGGCATCATCCCCTGTTGACCTCAACCAAGTCTCCGTCAGGAACAGCACATCAACAAATTCATCCTTTACGAACTCTACTATCTTTGTTCGCTTCGCCCCGCACTTTGAGCCCACGGATTGGCAGTTATAGTGGCCTACACGTAGTTGGTCTGGAAGCTTCTAGCGGCCGCTGATGACAATGACGTTGCTGCGCCGAATGCGTCCGGAGTCAAGTGGGACCCATCGTACGCGCTTGGGACAAACAGGAAGGCGTTCAAACACATCTGTCACCACATGGATATGCGTCGACTGCTGCGTCTCAAAGGGCCAATTTACTGTCATTGAATCTTTGAGGGCAAACTGGGGAGAAGTGGGTTGATGCATATGATCAGGTATTGAGGTGGAAGGAGCTGAGTGACGAGATTTCATCTTTCTTTTTCCCCCGCGAAAACTTCTTCCAGTTTTCTTTTTTATTAATTGAAGTGTTCTACATCGTGCAAGAATTTCACTACTAAGGAGATAGCTATCAGCTAGAAGGTTACGCAGCTGGCGCAGTCTAGTAGATGAATAATGGAGGCAGGACATCTCTTTCAAGTTAATAAAAACTACTCAAAACAGACAAACACTTTTGTGGCTTGAATTGTCACCGCACAGCGTTCCACATAGTGTCATTTAGAAATTAATTATCCATAAAAAAATGTGTGAGAAAACTCCTAATTATGCGTAATTGTAGAGATTTCGCAACTATCTATTAAGCGAATCAAGAAGAACCGGAAGTAATATGTCGATATCCTTGACTGTCTAATTTTATATAAATTAAGAATGGAGAATAAGTCTAATAAACCTTAGTAATTTTCGAAATAAATTACATTCCTACGTCCAGGAGACTTTGAGATACAAACTTGTTCAACTATTGAGGAATAACATCTGAAAAACACATTCCAAAAAGGAAAAATGTAGAGAGAATTCACTGCTGCCTATTAAGCGCTAGTGAACCGGAGGTGTAGATCAAATATCCGGTCAAATGTTTATAAACGTGTCCCAGTCTGTACTTTCCAAGCAGCCCTAAAGTTTTTCTGTCGCCTCATCTGACCACAGTTCAATATCTTTTTTTTTTTTGTTGAGTTTTGCTGTTTTTGAAACTGGCTTGCAGCATGGAATTAGGCGGATCATTGCGTGGTTTGGATTCTCACAGTGGAGATAATGCAGAAGATTTTCAGGCCTTTTTATGTTACCGTAACACATGTCCAGAGTTCTGTCTTGTCGTGTGTGGCAAGTAACGTACTGGCTGTGTATTGACATGGATTTATCAAGTGATAATCGATTAAAGGCTGTGATGAGAAACTAAATGAATATTTATAATTTATTACTTTTACGAACTGACGAAAATAGATACAAGAATTTTAAAACCAATTTTTTAAATAATTCTGTTTTTCGATGAGTGAGTTCATGTTTTTAAAAATCGTGGGCTGTGCTGGATCCTCAAACTGATTTCTATCCCAAACCTTTAAAAATTCCCGACTATAAAAACCATATCCCTGGAATTGGCGATGATGGCTTACTAATATTAAATCAATAGTTTTTCACAACACGCTCAGGGTTTACGTTGGGCAAATTACACACTTTTTACAGTATAGTTCTACATTCTATTCAATACTACTTTAAAAATGTTCAATAAACACAGTTCAAAGTCTTTAAAAGTAGTCTCAAAATTGAGCCATGGCCTATGCCAATGACAAACAATTTCAGACCCCTCTGCCATGGGCGTCAAAACCCAAGGTACGCCAAAGTGCATTGCTAGTATCATCAAAACATTTAAAGGGTTACAAATAAAAGAACATGTTTTGAACATTATAAACATTTCCTCTTATCTCTCTATTGAAGCGCAACTACAACGACATTAGCCATCCGTTTATGTAGAATATTATACTGAAATCAAACATGGTAGTCGCATCACATGAATGTAATGTCTGATGACATATGCACAGTGCAATATGAAATCCAATGTACGCCAATGCATACTGTGTAAGATAAGATAAGATTATTTTATTGATCCAAAAAAGAGAAATTTTGTTTTTATTACATTGTACATATCCAATTTAGACACATGCGTAAAAATATATTTCAACAAAGACACAATTTTACAACTACCAAACACACATATTCTGGGGAGGGACTGAGGTAACTCTCTTATGACCCCGGCTGGTAAATTGGCTACCAGCTCCATCTGCTGAGCTGGGCCATACAACATTTTCCTCACAAAGGGCTCTCAAACCACCCTGGCTTCCCCCCGGGCAACAGAAGACGCCTAAGGTATTTTTCTATCTTAAAAATCATTCATCATACACCATAACACTAAACTCTCTAAGTGACGATAATGACTTAGGCAGTGATCATTTAGATTATGTTCTCGCTAATCCATTGCCAGTCACAATAAATTCAGTGTAAGATCTATTGACAGTCACCATAGCTACAAAGTAAGATCCATCGTTAGTCCTCCCGTAACATGTGAGATCCGTGGACACGCGCCCCATACAATGTGAGATCCTACGTTTTTGCATTAAGGAGTTTGTATTGTGAGAAACTGTTGTTGGGCTGTTACAACAATTCCCCTAAGGCTAGTGCTAAGCTTGAGTGTGATTCAAGACAACGTAGCTGATCAGTTGCTGACAGGACGCTGCAGCATGACGCCTAATGCACTTTTAAAAGTTCATCTTTTTTAAAAATTAAGTGTGGGGTGGGGGAATTGTGGGAGGGTATGTGTTACTGTCCTGGCCTTTGACTTTTTTTTTTTTTGAAAGCTCACAAAGAGATCGTTAAAGTCTACTGGGCATGAAAGCATGGCTGCCTAGCAGCTAAAGGGATGAAAACAAGGCATGAAATCATGGCTACCAACAAGCTAAATGGATGACATCAAGGCAGCAAGGCATGGCTACCTAGTTGCTAAATGGATGACATCAAGGCAGAACGCATGGCTACCTAGTAGCTAAAGAGTTTGCGTCAAGGCAGGAAAGCATGGCCACCTGCTAGCTAAATAGATAACATCAAGGCAGGAAAGCATGCAAACCTGCTCGCTAAATAGATAACATCAAGGAAGGAAAGCATGGTCACCTAGCCGCTGGACGGATGACATCTAAACGGACCAACATTGGAGACCTCATTTGTATGGAGAGAAGGCGCTATCACCAGTAATGGATTTGTTTTCAGTGCTGGTCGTTCTTGCACCAAGTGATGTTATGGTATCCAATACATGCAACGTACCTAGTGCTGGTAACTTCGTGCCGCGACTGTTGATGGCTTGTAACGAGTGCTTACGGCGTTTAGCTAGCGCAGGCTGCTTGTACCCAGTGCTGGTGGCTTGTACAGAGTACTGAATGCTTGTACTGAATTATTAGGCCTTGCGTCGCACAGGTTTTTCCATCAACTGGACCTAAATAAATCTTGAAGCCACGCACACGGTTATTTATAACCGTTCTCATCTTACCAATCAAACTAGGTGCCCGGTCTCCCCTTTAAACCATGACACCAAAGAAATAAGACAAGTGTTAAGGCAGACATTTGACACAGTTCGTAATCTTGTGCACAGGCAGCACAAGTGTTAAGGCAGACATTTGACATAGTTCGTAAGCTTGTGCACAGGCAGCACAAGTGTTAAGGCAGACATTTGACATAGTTCGTAAGCTTGTGCACAGGCAGCGCTGTAGATAAATAAATGCTTTTAAATTTTTTTTTTCTCAAGAAGCAGAAACATTTGAGACTGTGCGAATGCACATTTGAGACTGTGCCAATGCACATTTGAGACAGTGCCAAAATCACATTTAGGACTATGCCAATACATATTTGAGATTGTGCCATAACAGATTTGAGATAGTGCCAACACACATTTAGGACTGTGCCAATACATATTTGAGACTGTGCTATAACACATTTGAGACAGTGCCAATACACATTTAGGACTGTGCCAAGACACATTTGAGATTGCATCACTTATGATTTAGAGCCATCATGAAACAGTGGTAGCATAAGACCAGTGGGCTGCGCATAAGATGTGTTTGCGTCAATGTTGTGAAATAAATGTCTGAAGGAAACCTCCTGCAAGATTTGTTGGGACACTGTATCAAATGTTTTATGGCTCAATGTTTGTGTCTACGTGTGTATAACAACAATCATATTCAATCATTCTAATTTCATTTTTAGTGTTAATACTATCGGTGTCTACGATATAGATCTGCCCACAAATTGTTTTAATTTTTTATAGTTGAAGTCTGGTCTCAGTAATTTTGGATCTTTCCAGTAAACCGCTGGTCAGTACTATTGATTTTTCCATTATAACTCTGGTTTCAGTACTATTGATTTTCTCCATCATAACTATGGTCTCATTACTATTAATTTTTAACAGTGTACCTCTGGTCTCAGCACTATTGATTTTTCCATTAAAAAACCTAGTCTCAGCACTATTGATTTTCTACAGTATAGCGCTGTTTGCTAGCCAGCCCTCATCTTACATAGTCACATTTGATATTAAGTTAGCAAGACAAGCTGTTAGTCCAAGACAAGAAAAAAAGTGTGTGGGGGTGGGAGATAACCGAGACACATCTAACATAACATTTTTGCCATTCAGACCAAAGTAGTCCCCCCTTCGATTACCGGCATTCTTCGGGAGATCAGATTCTCGATGTGTCCACTAGCTCATGGCCAGGATCGCTGGGACTCATCTCAGTACTAGATCTCAGTGTGTCCGCTGGCTCAAGGCCAAGATTACTCGGACTCATCTCAGTACTAGAACTCTGTGTGTCCGCTGGCTCATGGTCAAGATCGCTGGGGCTCATCTCAGTACTAGATTTGATCCTATCGCATGTTGCTGTCGATTTGTATATCTACTATCAATTTTATTGAACTGCAGATCATTAAATTTATATATTTTTCAAAATATTTGTTCTTTAACGAAGATTATAGTTAAATTCTCCATTGAGCATTCCTTGCGTATTGATTTCGTATTGATTTCGCTTGTGACGAAACGCAGCAAAGCCTCCATTAGCTGGAAAAATTTCCAGGATTATTCATTAAAATCCACGACGTCTCCTCGGTAAAAACAAACAGAAGAAGAATCTTCATGATATATTTGCTAACGAACTCAAAATGCCTTGCGTTTACTCTTTAATTTAAACAAATTGATATCATGCACACACAAACCTTAGGATAATATATGCTTTCAAGCAATGCCAAGTAAAGAAAAAAATAATGGAGGAACAAGATTGCATGTTTAGGCTTGAAAATAAAAGACAAGACCGTTATAATTACAAACCTTACCATTTTACTTAGAAGCGCGAGTTCACATCTGTGTTGGCCACTTCAATGACGCAAAATTAATCATAATGGTCGATAGTTGTTTTTTTTCTTTTCTTTTTCCTTTGCAGCCATAAAATTTTAAAGTAAGTCTTAAAAATAAACAACATTTGGAGTTTTAAATTTGATTTAATCCGCAAGGATTTTAGACAAATGTACTCCGTGTGCCGTGAAAAGCTGTACCGTTAAATGGCTGTATTGTGAACAGCCACGCCGTACCAAACGTAGATCGTGAACATTCGTCCCCCCCCCCCTTTTTTTTTTCTTAGACTTCTTTAAGTCATAGCGAAGACAATGGCGCTGTTCATCCCGTAAGTTGGGTGGACTAGGGTGAGTTCATTAGCAGGACTTTACCGGAAATTGATGTCCGGTACTGCTGCGTGCGTGCCTAGGGTCACTTAGTGAAGATTTCTTAAAGCAAATCGCTAGTAAAAAAAATTGTGGAAAGGGCGCGGAAACGAGGGTTAAACTTTTAATACTGAAGGGCGCATTTGTATATATCTATAAGGGATACGACGCTGGATTAAATTAATGGTGGCACGAACAATAATCCATTGACAAAGAGATTTCTTAGTGGGGTTGTTAGAGTAACTTGGCCGACAAAAATCCATTCACTAGATTTATTAAGCGTAACATTGAACCTGTTCCAGCTTTTATTGCCTCTGGACAATATAACGCATCGAACTCACATATTACCGCTCATATTACCGCTCACATTACCGCACATATTACCGCATTTATTACCGCATATATTACCGCTCATATTACCGCACATATTACCGCAAATTTTACCGCAAACTTCCTTCTGCTTGAAAAGAAGTCACCTCAGCATGACTGTAGGTTAAATATATTTATTGTATTAGGTATTATTAAATGACCAGACGCTACGCTATTTTAAGGCCAACATTTTATGGGCTGAATCATTTGATTTTTCAGGAGACTTGCATTCTCTGGATTAATGATTGAACTCAAGATTTGGAGATTTTCATGTCTTAAGATGGCCAACTTTAATATCTGTGTTATTCACTGTGCTACGCGCCAGATGTAAGATCCGGTGAGCGGTAATAGAGCCGAGCGCTTTGGGTAGCACAATGCTTGGGTGTGAACTGTTATGATATAAAAACGTCTTTATCTTGGCTTATTTTTGAGATTGTGCAGATTATAGGGAAAGGGGTCCCTGATTAGTTTTTTTTTTTTTTGGTCGCGACCTCATTCTTTAGAAAAAAGTGAACATTGACCCTATTCTAAAGAAACAAGGTAGACCGCGATCTCATTTCAAACAAGCAAAAGAAATTTGAGACCACATTTTATAGAAAAAAGAGAACTGAGACCACATTTTATAGAAACAAAGAGAACTGAGACCACATTTTATCGAAACAAAGAGAACTAAGACCACATTTTATAGAAACAAAGAGAACTAAGACCACATTTTATAGAAACAAGAGAACTGAGACCACATTTTATCGAAACAAAGAGAACTAAGACCACATTTTATTGAAACAAAGAGAACTGAGACCACATTTTATAGAAACAAAGAGAACTGAGACCACATTTTATCGAAACAAAGAGAACTAAGACCACATTTTATAGGGAAAATCTAGATCATCGTTTGAACTTCAAGGAAACTGACAGTTGAATGTCACATTATTTTCAGTCTGGTAGAGCTGCCCTCCCGTCTTCTCAGCAAAACACGTTCTCACACTCCTTTTCAAACACGCCCACCACAACCATCGCCACGCCCACAACCTCTCTTTCAAAAAAAAATAATCATAGCTAATGAAGAGAATCGTGTTTCTAAATAAGAAAGCAAATGTAATCTGTTGTATTGCATTTCTTAATTCACTGTTAATCGTTCATATTACTTGTGTGATATTTTCTACTCCAAATATCGGGGGCGGGGGTAGGGGGGGGGGAATGAGCCACCCACATCGCTGTTTTAAGTAAATGTTAACAAAAATGTATATATTTATCTTAAATGATCTGATCTTATGTCTCGCGTCTTTCTGATCTCACAAATGCAAATCCTCAGAGCTAGCAGCTGATTGTTCTTACAAGTGTCTGTCTGACAGCTGCTTGGTGTCAAAAGTGTCTTTTAAAGACAGGTGTTTGGTCTCACGTGTCTCACAGATATTTGGTCTCGCCAGTCTCTTTTCTCACATCTGTTTTGTCTCCCAAGGGTCTTGTTACAAGGATGTTTGGTCTCAAAGAAGTCTTGTACGGTCGCCATTGTCTGACCTCACAGCTGGTAACTGTCTGGTCTCACATCTGTCTAGTCTCGCGACTGTCTTGTCTCACATCCGTCTAGTCTCACGACTGTCTTGTCTCACATCCGTCTAGTCTCACGACTGTCTTGTCTCACATCCGTCTAGTCTCACGACTGTCTTGTCTCACTTCCATCTATTCTCACGACTGTCTTGTCTCACATCTGTCTAGTCTCACGACTGTCTATTCTTACGACTGTCTTGTCTCACTTCCATCTATTCTCACGACTGTCTTGTCTCACATCTGTTTTGTCTCACATCTGTCTTGTCTCACGACTGTCTTGTCTCACGACTGTCTTGTCTCACGACTGTCTTGTCTCACAACTGTCTTGTCTCACATCTGTGTTGTCTCACAACTGTCTTGTCTCACATCTGTGTTGTCTCACGACTGTCTTGTGTCACATCTGTCTTGTCTCACGACTGTCTTGTCTCACGACTGTCTAGTCTCACGACTGTCTTGTCTCACTTTCAACTAGTCTGACTGTCTTGTCTCACGACTGTCTAGTCTCACAGCTGTCTAGTCTCACAGCTGTCTAGTCTCACAGCTGTCTTGTTTCACAGCTGTCTACTCTCACTATTGTCTTGTCTCACATCCGTCTAGTCTCACGACTGTCTTGTGTCTCAACTATCTAATCTTCCGAATGTTTAACGTCACAGCTCGTCAACGTCTGTTGACAACTGCCAGCTCTTATAACTGTCGCGTATCATGCCTGTCGTGAATCACAGGACTAATCAAATCTATTTCTGTATACATGATATGAGTCAGTCAGACCATGAGCAAGCCATACAAAAAGAAAAAAAAACAAACAGATTTTTAGACAGATTGCGCAACATTCTAACAAAAATTAGGCCTACGATAAAAATAGATATTACATTTTATCGAATCTCGAATTTTCTACCAAACGAAATAAATATTTAGTACAAAAATTGTACATTAAAACCTTATATTTAAAATAATCTACTCATTATTTATTCAAATATATACCAAAAAGGCTTACATGTTGGAGGGTAGGAGAAATCAGTAATGACGTATGTCGTTCTAATGTAAGGGAGATAGTTGTACGAATCCATCCACCAGTTTGTGTTTTCAACACAAGTTTGTTCCAGGAGCTCAAAGAAACTCACAAATACCAAAATCGCCGTTAAGCATTTATTTTTTTCAAAATAAGCAATATTCTCGTCAAACAAAGTCTCCATTTCGCCATCCAAATTAGCAATAACAATGGAAACTAACTCGTGTCACACTATTAGATTGCACAAGACATATTCGTGTGTGTGGGGGGGGGTGATTTTAATGCACGGGTAATTCTGATTGGCACTGGTATTGATTGTATGTAATGCGCGACTCGTAGCGGGGAAGGACATACAAATGTCAACACACGGCGGGCAGAAACTCGAAGACAAATGCAGATAGACACTGACTTTGATGTCAGCTCTTGACTTACATTCTCAAGGTAACGAATTGGAGTATAAAGTGGAATAGCTTTTGTCTTTCTATACATGAGGTAGATGTCAAGAGACATAGAGAAAGAGAGACGGAGCAAGACAGGTCGACAGGAAGGGGAGGGGGTGGAAAAAGAGAGGAACTTAGAAAGAGGCAAGGAGAGTAAGAGAGAAAGGATTACAGAGGGAGAGAGAGAGAGAGCGAGAGAGAGAGCGAGAGAGAGAGCGAGAGAGAGGGAGAGAGAGCGAGAGAGAGGGAGAGAGAGAGAGAGAGAGAAAGCGGGAAGGAGAAGATTTAGACCCCCGAGGCTTTGATAAGTGACACAAAGAAAACCTTTCGCCAAGAACAGCACTAAATTAATTAATAACATCCTGTTAAGATAATCCACTAAAATAATCTCCTAACGGAACAAACTTCCTGAGCAGATTTATGACACATACTTTTTTTAAAAGCAATAACTGACTATACTGTTACGTGTAACACATGACCGTCTAATCTTCAAGTATACCTTGGCTCATCTTAAAACCAGTAGTTTTCACTTCTGACGCTGGTCTTTATAATTGAGTAGAGCACATTTAATTTACATCGACTTTTAAGTCAAGTCTACTCAAACACAAAGCTGAATATTTATCAAAGGATAAGTCTAGTGCTGGCTTGGTCTAGTGCTGGCTTTGTCTAGGGCTGGCTTGGTCTAGTGCTGGCTTGGTCTAGTGCTGGCTTGGTCTAGGGCTGGCTTGGTCTAGTGCTGGCTTGGTCTAGTGCTGGCATGGTCTAGTGCTGGCTTGGTCTAGTGCTGGCTTGGTCTAGTGCTGGCATGGTCTAGTGCTGGCATGGTCTAGTGCTGGCATGGTCTAGTGCTGGCTAGGTCTAGTGCTGGCATGGTCTAGTGCTGGCTTGGTCTAGTGCTGGCATGGTCTAGTGCTGGCATGGTCTAGTGCTGGCATGGTCTAGTGCTGGCATGGTCTAGTGCTGGCATGGTCTAGTGCTGGCATGGTCTAGTGCTGGCATGGTCTAGTGCTGGCTTGGTCTAGGGCTGGCTTGTTGGAGGACAGACGCTGAAAGGTCACAGAAAAAATGTGTTGTTTTTTTTTGTGTGTGGTATATATTTACTTTGAGAGAAAGGGAAATTGTTGCACTTGTTGACATTTACATTTCTACATCCTGAGTGGTGAAGAGAAGATATTCAAACGCATTCAACCGTATCATTAAATGGTGAAATATCAAGAGCTCAGCGTGATTGTGAAATGGTTTGGATTGGCCGCTGCTGTTTTGAAATTCGGTCACATTTAATTCCTCTAACATTTACGGCTCCGCGGCCTCTAATCCTCTTAATTAAATCTACGACAATATATTCTAAAATGGAAACAGCTGTTTTTAGCTAGTTCATGAACACGCCTAAACACTGGGGATGGAAGTTGGTAATTTGCGTTCTACCAGGCAAACTGTAGATACACTTCTTATTGCATTTTTCCCCCCAAACTCTCTCATCATTAGCGTAAGTGCTCTTTGCCCTTAGTCTGGTAACGGTTTTCGAAATGTTCGTTCTTACGTTGTCCGTTGTTCAAATATCCCTAGTCCCATATCCTGTCGTCTGATACCCATTTGTTCAGATGTCCGAAGTTCTACCGCCCGTAGTGTAATGCCCGTTGTCCATAAGTTCGTAGCTATATTACCAGAAAAAAATGCCCCTTCATTGCCCCCCCCCCGGCCATATCGCCTGTATTACCAGAAGTCTCGCTAACAGTAAAAAAACTCCCTCCCTAGTCCCATATCCTGTCGTCTGATACCCATTTGTTCAGATGTCCGAAGTTCTACCGCCCGTATTGTAATGCCCGTTGTCCATAAGTTCGTAGCTATATTACCAGAAAAAAATGCCCCTTCATTGCCCCCCCCCCCGGCCATATCGCCTGTATTACCAGAAGTCTCGCTATCAGTAAACAAACTCCCAGGTTCCAGACGTTAATAATTAACACACGACTCTCTTTCATGTCCACCAGTCTGCCATCTAGGCGCCCCTAGAAAGCATCATCACCTTGACAGCCATTTGAATGTTGTGACCCCTCATGACGGTTAGAGTCACAAACAAAAAGAAACTGGAGTATCGCCAGAGTCCCTTGGTGGAAGTACGAAGATGTTGCCATAAAACGGAAGGAAAGAAGAAAAAGAATAATCAGTAGATGTGTGTGCTTCCAAAACGGATGGAGAACACAACACATCCTTTGCTAGAAATATGTCAACTATAAAAACACAACACATCCTTTACTAGAAATATGTCAACTATAAAAACACAACACATCCTTTACTAGAAATATGTCAACTATAAAAACACAACACATCCTTTACTAGAAATATGTCAACTACAAGAACACAACACATCCTTTACTAGAAATATGTCAACTATTAAAACACAACACATCCTTTACTAGAAATATGTCAACTACAAGGACACAACACATCCTTTACTAGAAATATGTCAACTATTAAAACACAACACATCCTTTACTACAAACATGTAAACTATAAGAACACAACACATCCTTTACTAGAAATATGTCAACTATATGAACACAACACATCCTTTACTAGAAATATGTCATTTATACGAGCACAACACATCCTTTACTAGAAATATGTCAACTATAAGAACACAACACATCCTTTACTAAAGATATATCAATTATAAAAACACAACACTTCCTTTACTAGAAATATGTCAACTATTATAACACAACACATCCTTTACTAGAAATATGTCAACTATAAGAACACAACTATAAAACACAACACATACTTTACTAGAAATCTGTCAACTATAACTTAGTCATGCTTTCGTTTGGTAATGAATAAATGTTTATATCTTGCTGAGGTAGATAATTGAAAGATTTATATCTTACAGAGGTAGATAAATTAAATATGTATATCTTACTGAGGTAGATACATGAAAGATTTATATCTAACTGTGGTAAATAAATGACAGATATATATCTTACTGAGGTAATAGTGAAGTTTTTAGTTTCCAAAGCTAATCAAGCTTACAGAAAAAAAAATTGTGGTAGAAAAAGGATCACCACATACCTCACGTAAAAGCACACACAAAAAACCGTGCAAGAATCATTGAGCTTAATGCATTCAAAAAATCAGTTTTTGTCTTTTTACAAGTGCGTAGGAATTTACACATTGTCCACCATTTGTGTGTGTGTTTGCAATGGTGCTGATAATTTATTCAAATTTCAAATGCACCTGAAATTAGGAAGAAAAAAATATTTCGGAACACCGATTGATGGGTGAGAGGAACTTTTAAAAACACACTTGACATCCTTATCAACATCATCGTCAGAATTTTTTGACACCTTTCGCCTCCTGCCCCTCTCTTCTTCTAAGTCTCTTAACTACCTTCTGCCCATCTCTTCTTTAAAGATACTTAACTAACTGTGGCCATCGGCCCATCTCATCTTCTAAGATCCTTAACTCACTCTGGCATTCAGCCGGTCTCTTTTTTAAGATACTTGACTAACTCTGGTCTTCTACCTTTCTATTCTCCTAAGGTACTTAAATAACGCTAGCCTTCTGCCTGTCCTTTCTTCTAAGATACTTACCTAAATCAAGGTCTTATGTGCTATACTAATCAAATAACCCTCTAACATACGTTTATTGATTACATTTATGAAAAGTATAATTACCACAGCAATTCATGTCTTTTCCAAGGCCTCTTCAAATTTTGCTCGCTCATCATTCCCCCCCACCCCCACCGAACAGTATGCTCATATCCACATCCCCATCCAGTTTTGCTGACATCACGGGATTCTTTGTCCCCTGACCTGATATATTTAAGGCTCAACCCCGTGCCACATTGCTAAATTTTGATCAATCAAGCGTAAGTGCAGCTTTGTGCCGGAACCCCCCCCCCCAAAGACCGAAAATAAACCAAACCCCGAAAAAACAAGAAAGGTAAGGGGGTGTGGGGGGAGAGAGAGAGAGAGAGAGAGCGGGGGATAGAGAGAGAGAGAGCGGGGGATAGAGAGAGAGAGGGGAAATAGAGAAAGAGAGGAGTTGGGAGCTCTTGCTGAACTCAGATGACGTTATTTAAGAGTGTGTGTGTGTGGGGGGTGGGGGAATGTCCATTTATTAATGCGTGGGGGTATGAAATAGAGAATGAACCGGGAGATAAATTAGAGCTGCTTCTTCTTCTGTTAAATGGATTTGTCACACGATGTGGACAAGATGAATTCCTTTCTAATAGATTAGAAGCAAACCTTGTGAGGATCTGTCAGGTCGTGGCACATTTCTGTCATTTAACTGTTCAGTTAAAAAAATTAAAAATTTAAAAGCTATTTCATATCAATTATGAGATCCCAGATCTCAACAAATAATACACATCCTCAAGAGTTATAGCATCTGTTAATACATCAATATATGCAAATGTGTCGGTTCCTATACTTTTTGTTCATAAATTATAACCTGTGGTGGGGCTGGCCCCATGGGCTGTCACGCCAGTGATGATGAAATTATAACTTTATTATTTTCTGATACGTGGTCCTGTAATTATTAGAGGATGAAATAAAAGAAGTAGTTTTAAGCTATATCCCTTTTGAAAAATAATCCGAAGGTGGAGGCGATACGATAAAATCACTTCGTTAAGATTATTGAAAAACCAACTTCTTTTGTGCAGCGAGTTGGCTAAGATGGTTACACTCTTGTAAAATATGCCAAGATACAAACACATTTACATACATTTACACATACCACTGCACTCATAAAAACACATGCTAAAACACATGCTAAAACACATGCTAAAACACATGCTAAAACACATGCTAAAACACATGCTAAAACACATGCTAAAACACATGCTAAAACCAGTATGTACCGAAATCAGTTGGTACCCAAACCAGTATGTAACCAAACCAACATGTGCCCAAACCAGTGTGTCCAAACCAGTAAGGTCCAATCCAGTATGTACCGAAATCAATTTTTGCCCAAACCAGTATGTAACCAAACCAGCATTTGCCCATACCAGCATTTGCCCAAACCAGCATATGCCCAAACCAGCATTTGCCAAAACCAATAAGGTCCAAATCATCATGTACCGAAATCAGTTGGTGCCCAAACCAGCATGTTCCCAAAAACGGCGCGTCCCAGCGCTTGCCCAATACCTCTGTCCTTACAGGCATTTATGGCTGGTGCGTAAGTATATTAAACATCACATACCAGCCACACCAGCACCGGAGTGAAACCAATCACTGAACATTATGGACACAAATCGGGTCAATAAGACGAGATTGCGAGTGGCTCTCAGTTTCTCTGTTTCAATGGGTTTCTACTTAAAATTTATTTTCTGATATGAAACTCCATTATATATATTGCAAACAATGATTATAATGGTTCAATGCTACCAAACCACTGATTGTCTAAGGAAGTTACAATGATTATAATGGATCAAACCTAACAAACAACTGCTGGTCTGAGACAGTTACAATGATTGTAATAGATAAATGCTACAAAACCACTCCAGGCCAGAGAAAGTTGGAACAGTTTTCAACTTCACTTGTACCAAAAGAAGCCTAGACATTGTATTTAATGTATATTCTATGAAACGAGATGTAGTTAATTGCAATTTCGGACTATAGACTTGAGGTGCCCCTGGACGCTAGACTTGAGGTGCCACTGGACGCTACAATTGAGGGGTTAACTGGACGCTAGAATTGAGGTGGCCATGGACGCTGTATTTGAAGTGCTACTTGACGCTAAACACTGAACGATAGACTTGAGGTGCCACTCGACGCTAGACTTAAGGTGCCCCTGAACGATGGACTTGAGGTGCCACTAGACGCTAGACTTGAGGTGCCACTGTACGATGGACTTGAGGTACCACTAGACGCTAGACTTGAGGTGCCACTTGACGCTAAACTTGAGGTGCACCTGGAAGCTGGACTTGGGGTGCTACAGGATGCTAGACTTAAGCTGCAACTGGAAGCTGGACTTGAGATGCCACTGGACGCTAGACTTAAGGTACCACTTGACGCTAGACTTGAGTTGCCACTGGACGCTAGACTGAAGTTGCCTCTGGACGCTAGACTTTTGGTGCCACTGGACTCTAGACTTTTGGGGCCTCTGGACGCCCGACTTATATGTACCAACATCATCAAGACATTTTTTACCTTTGAAAACTTATCGTTTGCTTTCATACCCCCCCCCCCCACACTCTTTGTCATTAAATAGGCAGAAACAACATGGTCACGACACCACAGTGGACCACGTTACACTGATTATTCACAATAACACTTTTGACTTTTGGTGCCAATGGACTCTAGACTTTTGGGGCCTCTGGACGCCCGACTTATATGTAACAACATCACCAAGACATTTTTTCCCTTTGAAAACTTATCCTTTTCTTTCATACCCCCCCCCCCCCACACTCTTTGTCATTAAATAGGCAGAAACAACATGGTCACGACACCACAGTGGACCACGTTACACTGATTATTCACAATAACACTTTGTGTCCTTCTTTACTTTTCTTTTAGCTTTTGAAGTGTATTTGTTTTCCAAAGTTTATAATTAACTCTAATTTTATGTTACGCAAAGGTTGATCACTATGTTATAGTCTGCTATATTCTTTAAGTTGAATTTTCTTTGTAATGGTGTACATCAATTATTTTTAATCCAAAATAAATTTAAAAATTTTTTTTTTCGTTGATCATATTTTGAGAACCACTGACCTAAGTCAATGATATAATACATAATAAAAAAAAAATGATTTCCAACTCGTCTAAAAATAATGACCACAATAAAAACGCCCAAGACGAGGGCTTCAATCAGCCTCCCATAATATGTGTGGACAAACTTGGCCATCCACCAAGTCAGCCAAGTCTTTAAATCATAAATGTACATCTAGTCGGCTATCAACTACCACCACTCTCCTCCCCTCCAAATCAGACCCACCTAACCCCACCCCCCCCCCTCTCATCCTTACATCCCTGGACATCGCCCTCGATATCTTAAAATCTCCAGACAAATGAATTACACACACCGTCAGAGGATCTAATGAAATCCGACCGGGTACCTTTGCAAAAAGTTTTAAGTATGCCATAGAGTCTTGAGTAAGCGATCGATGTTTAATTTTAAAAAAATAGAGCTTTAAGTAAACCATAGACTTTTAAGTAGATCTTTGAAAATAGATAATAGGTTTTGTTCTTGTTTGTTTGTTGTTGTCTTTGTTTGTAAACAACCGAACAGACTTTGTTGGGCATTTTTATTGGTTTACTTTTAGATTCATGTTCCTCTGTTACATTTAGTGTTGATAATTTTCCCGTCTTACGACACATTCAAATTCATGATTAAAGTTCTGCACAACAACATTCAAGAATTACAATCATTTGTCGTGCTCGGCCCGAGTAAGGTTAATTTATTAAATACATATACTATTATAGTATATTTCTGTTTTAGTATAATTTATTATTATAGTATATTTCTGTTTTAGTATACTTTATTATTATAGTATTCCGTCATAAGTTTTAGGTCGAAATGGCGGAAAATCTTTCAACATCCATTTGCTATTTCTTGAAGTCTCTGTCCTGCGACACATATTTGGAACACACGCTTGTAACTCACCATCGCAATGTCAGGGTTGATGACCACTTTGCTACCAAAAGTTCACAAGTCCGTCACAAGACTAGAAATACCAATGTTAAAAAAAAAACAAATGTTTATGCAGCTTTTATTTTAATTTATCTAATGTAATATTCATTTTAAAAAAATTGGTTCTCTTTCAATAATTTAAAAAACTGCTTCACAAACCGAGCAGTTGTTGATGGATGAAACGATGATGGTGTGTGGCTTCTGAGGATATATTTGTTCCTCCCCTATTCTCTGGCATCTAAGTATATACTTGTTTCCTCTTTTAATATTCTGAGTAAGTCTACGCCTAAATTTTGAAGCGATTGATCTAAAGCTATTTACAAATATTTTTTATAGCGCTTATCGTTGCTTAGTTTTACTTACTCACTACAATGTTTGCTGGGTCGCCGACCGGCTTACACCGACTCCATCTAAATAGAAGGTGGCCTGGAGTTCAATCCCCACGAAAGTCAACATCCCAGGCAACCCAGGTTGATGGGACTCCCTAGTCTTGGACGGCAACTAAGACTTGGCTTACTCTGAATTCAAACCAGGAGCCAAAAATGACCAATAAATTGATCGTGAGCCCTCAAATATAAAAAAAAAGGTCTTGTAAGCGTAAATCTCTTAACTTTTTTTTTTAAAAATGTTTCAATCTGTCGTATGATATCTTTTTTAAATGTTTGAAAAGCGCTGGTGTAGGGCGAGTATGTCGCTCCTGGAACCCCCCACCCTTAGATCTCCCGCCCCTCAGAGTCAGACCTTAACGCCCAGACGGCGCCATTTTAATGCGACTATGCTGAGAACATTGCTCAAATCTGAAAGAATTGTAAGAAGCACTGATGCCGCGACGAGAGCACAGAGACGACGTACAGGGATCCGAGTCCAGAGTTGAGTTTGTCTCCTCGGCTATTCAACCCTATTGTAAGATGAATTGATCTTTCTGGTAAGGGAGGGAGAAAGAGAGAGAGAGAGAGAGAGAGAGAAGAAAAAAATTGCGGTGCTTGGCAATTCTGAAGTCATTCAGACGATACTGAAGTCGTCTAGAGCATTTATTTTTTCTAGGGGTTGATACGTGGATTAGAAGTGGCCATTTTATGTGTTAAAATCCTCTTTATTAGGAATAAATCTATAGTGCTATTGATCGGGTTTTAAATAAAGATAAAAGGCGAATTTCGATGCATTAAATACAAATTATAAAAATATCAAATGCCCTAGCAATTCATAGAGATTATTAGACATCTGGCACCATTTTCCAAAGCGCACTATTCTTTTAGTTTGCATGACATATTACACGCACTAGCGATAGAGACCGACCGAAAAAGATTTTCTGATTCTGACCGAAACCGAAACTAAACCGAAAGTTAAAAATGACATTCGGCTGAAACCGAAATTAACACCGAATTTTAACTTTTCTGTTTCGGTCGAAAGTGATCAAATGGGAAGTCTCGGCACAGAAACAGAAGCCGAAATTCGGTCGGTCTCTACTAGCGATGCGGCGGCTATTTTACTATAGCCATGTGTTATATGGGTAAAATGCAACCAGCCAACAGAATCACATGCTACTCACTAGAAGGATGAATCACCACCGATGTTGAAATATTACTAACTCTGAAGGAGATGTATTCCTAACCAGTGCTACTACCTATGACGCAGTGCAAACGCGTGACCTCATGACACCCTGCGCTAGTTTTCAGTTTTGTTGGCCCTGCCTTTAAAGTTTATAGTTTAAAATTGTCTGCAAGATATCTTTGAGCCCCTGTACTATCTGAGACTCCCAGAAAATGGAGGGATTGCAGGGCCAACGTGACGGCCTTTCACGTGATGCCACAACGAGGAATGCTTTGGTTCTAACCGCTGAAAGTTCAAGTCCAGGGAATGATAAGGTATTGCCAATAGACTAGATATATACCATGAACTAGATATGAGGATCTCGTATGTATATTACGCTTCTGGTGTGACTCGTGGACTTCTTCCTAATCAGCGAATTTGGCATTGAGAGTATATTACAGATATTTCTAAATGTTTGAAAGAAAGTATGGTGCAATGATTTCAATAGCGCCCAAAATATAATTCCCGATAACTACGCTAAACGATATATATATCAGCCGCCAAGAACCATATATTAATTATATATAACGCAACTGCCTTTGGTACTGATATTTTCTTTTCGGAAATCAAATCGTTTCAATTTAAGTATTGTGTAAAAAATATTTAGTTTAAAAGTGGTTGGGACATCAGAATATTAATATAATTCATGGGCGTGAAATAAAACGTGTGCAGTGACGTATCATGGGGGGGGGATCTATAAGCACAAAAATAAAACATTACAGCCCGTTTTGACTTCGATGCACTCCATCCTACATTACCTGAAATAATTTCGGTAGTTGCGAATTTAGGTATGATTTTGGTCCCAGCTCTGTAACTCCATCTTACTGTCACTTTGATCTGGCCTAATGGAAACAGAAGGGGGAGAATCGACCGGAGATGTATGTGAAGAATGTTTGGGGGGAGGGGGGTTGAGAGAGGGAGGGGCGAGAAATAGAGAGAGAGGGTGAATGGTGCTAAATTCAGATATGCTTGAAATAGGGTGCTGGTGGGCCGAACGGTGGTCTGGAGTTTAATCCAAATGGCTGGTGGTCTGGAGTTCAATCCAAATGGCTGGTGGCCTGGAGTTCAATCCAAATGGCTGGTGGCCTTGAGTTCAATCCTAATGGCTGGTGGTCTGGAGTTCAATCCAAATGGCTGGTGGCCTGGAGTTCAATCCAAATGGCTGGTGGCCTGGAGTTCAATTCAAATGGCTGGTGGTCTGGAGTTCAATCCAAATGGCTGGTGGTCTGGAGTTCAATCCTAATGGCTGGTGGTCTGGAGTTCAATCTCCACCAAAGCCAACGAATATAGGGAAAACATATTTTTTCAAACAATTTCTGTGGAAGGACTCAATCAACCTTCTTTCAACCTAGACCAGTGGTCGGAAAAGCGCGTCTCGCGATCTGAATGCGGCCCGCCAGCCGGCGACAAATCGGTTTTGACTCCGAAAACATAGTTCTTGACAGGTTCTTGAAAAGAAATTTGGTTCTTAAAGCTTTTTTAATCGTCCTGCTGCTGATTTTTGTCTCTTTTGACTAATGAGTTTGCTGACCTAGAATAGTATTACCAATTTTCCCAATCCATCGATTTACGTTGAGAAAATAAATTTAGGAATGCATCAAACTGTATCCTTTCATTTTGATTTAACAAGCAATTTCTGAGAGGGAGCTCATTAGTTATTCCCGGCAAATTAGTACATCTTAATCATTCAAAAAGATCTATATTTATGTAATTATTTTATTAATATTTCGTGGGGGGGGGGGGATAAAATATTTGACATAATTAATTAAGGGGTTCTTGAAAGTATGACCGTTGTCAGCCGTTGTTGACAATGGCCCTCAGTGGGGAGGGAGGGGTAAAAAAATTCCTAAAAATCGTTGACATAATTAATGGGCTATATATTTTTTATAAATTTTCATGCAGCATTTATTGATTGGAAGCGGGGGGGGGGGGGGG
>CAXITT010000367.1:191862-208308 GCA_964033795.1 Lymnaea stagnalis | reverse complement strand
GAGGCCTTAAGATCTCTTTCTATTTTAACTCTTTTGGGGTTGCTCCGTTTTTTTTTTTATAATTTTTTTTTCAATTTAAATTTATGATACAAAATAAATCGTGCTCCCAAATACCCCCCCCCCCCCCCCCCCCCCCATACATTTTTACACTTCTACACTTGCAATTTGTAAAACTCCTATCAATTACTGATTTTGATCACGCTACACCAACACTGCATAAGAAGATGTGTCCTGTTATTGTAACTATTTTTTTTTCAATGCCTTACAAAAATATGCGATTAGCAAAACTGTCCCAAATGAAAGGACCGATTTCTTAAAAAAGGGGTGACGGAGATATTTACTCAATGCTGTAGACTAAAAATAACACTCGATTACGTTGTGTCTCGGATCCTGTTGTGTTGTTATTTAAAAGCGTGGGCGGCGTGTCTAATAATTTCTTCTGTCAAATGACCAGCATGAGCCAAACCGGATACGCCGAGGAATGAATTGTTGTTGTGCAATATTGAAATCAATTCTTATCATCAGTGGCACTTCTACACTGAATAAAGAATGCTTCTTTTCGATTTTCCGAGGTAATTGAGACCGGTGGAGGGGGAGGTATTTCAGATACTAATTATTTACTATTGTTAATAGTTTTTGTATTGACGAACACGCCCCTCAAAGGTTGCTTTAACGAAGTTTAGTGTGAAGTTAGTGCAAAGTTAGTGAGAGTTAGTGCAAAGTTAGTGAGAGTTAGTGCAAAGTCAGTGAGAGTTAGTGCAAAGTTAGTGAGAGTTAGTGCAAAGTTAGTGAGAGTTAGTGCAAAGTTAGTGAGAGTTAGTGCAAAGTTAGTGAGCGTTAGTGCAAAGTTAGTGAGAGTTAGTGCAAAGTTAGTGAGCGTTAGTGCAAAGTTAGTGAGAGTTAGTGCAAAGTCAGTGAGAGTTAGTGCAAAGTTAGTGAGAGTTAGTGCAAAGTTAGTGAGAGTTAGTGCAAAGTTAGTGAGAGTTAGTGCAAAGTTAGTGAGCGTTAGTGCAAAGTTAGTGAGAGTTAGTGCAAAGTCAGTGAGAGTTAGTGCAAAGTTAGTGCGAGTTAGTGCAAAGTTAGTGCGAGTTAGTTCAAAGTTAGTGGGAGTTAGTTCAAAGTTAGTGAAAGTTAGTGCAAAGTTAGTGGAAGTTAGTTCAAAGTTAGTGGGAGTTAGTGCAAAGTTATTGGGAGTTAGTTCAAAGTTAGTGAAGTTAGTGCAAATTTAGTGGAGTTAGTGCAAAGTTAGTGGAGTTAGTGCAAAGTTAGCGAGAGTTAGTGCAAAGTTAGTGAGAGTTAGTGCAAAATTAGTGAGAGTTAGTGCAAAATTAGTGAGAGTTAGTGCAAAGTTAGTGAGATTTAGTGCAAAGTTAGTGAGCGTTAGTGCAAAGTTAGTGAGAGTTAGTGCAAAGTTAGTGAGCGTTAGTGCAAAGTTAGTGAGAGTTAGTGCAAAGTCAGTGAGAGTTAGTGCAAAGTTAGTGCGAGTTAGTGCAAAGTTAGTGCGAGTTAGTTCAAAGTTAGTGGGAGTTAGTTCAAAGTTAGTGAAAGTTAGTGCAAAGTTAGTGGAAGTTAGTTCAAAGTTAGTGGGAGTTAGTGCAAAGTTATTGGGAGTTAGTTCAAAGTTAGTGAAGTTAGTGCAAATTTAGTGGAGTTAGTGCAAAGTTAGTGGAGTTAGTGCAAAGTTAGCGAGAGTTAGTGCAAAGTTAGTGAGAGTTAGTGCAAAATTAGTGAGATTTAGTGCAAAATTAGTGAGAGTTAGTGCAAAGTTAGTGAGAGTTAGTGCAAAGTTAGTGAGAGTTAGTGCAAAGTTAGTGAGAGTTAGTGCAAAGTTAGTGACTCAATCACGTTTCAATCACTCTCAATCACGTTTCATAGTGAGAGTTAGTGCAAAGTTAGTGAGAGTTAGTGCAAAGTTAGTGAGAGTTAGTGCAAAGTTAGTGAGAGTTAGTGCAAAGTTAGTGAGCGTTAGTGCAAAGTTAGTGAGCGTTAGTGCAAAGTTAGTGAGCGTTAGTGCAAAGTTAGTGAGAGTTAGTGCAAAGTCAGTGAGAGGTAGTGCAAAGTTAGTGAGAGTTAGTGCAAAGTTAGTGAGAGTTAGTGCAAAGTTAGTGAGAGTTAGTGCAAAGTTAGTGAGAGTTAGTGCAAAGTTAGTAAAAGTTAGTGCAAAGTTAGTGGGAGTTAGTTCAAAGTTAGTGGGAGTTAGTGCAAAGTTAGTGGGAGTTAGTTCAAAGTTTTTGAAGTTAGTGCAAAGTTAGTGGAGTTAGTGCAAAGTTAGTGGAGTTAGTGCAAAGTTAGTGAGAGTTAGTGCAAAGTTAGTGAGAGTTAGTGTAAAGTTAGTGAGAGTTAGTGCAAAGTTAGTGAGAAATAGTGCAAAGTTAGTGAGAGTTAGTGCAAAGTTAATGAAGTTAGTGCAAAGTTAGTGGAGTTTGTTCAAAGTTAGTGGAGTTAGTGCAAAGTTAGTGGAGTTAGTGCAAAGTTAGTGCATAATTATTCCAAATTTAGTGCACTGTTATACAGTGTAGTGATCTTACCGCCGGGGTCAGAGGTCAGCGAATAATTATCAAAAGAAGGTGGGGACTGAATATTATTTTCTGCTCAAAAAAAGTCGTTTCAAAATCCATATGACTGACCTGTGGAGTAAAATCCGATGCTACTTTATCTATGTAAGGATGTTAGTTGGAGACATTCCGCTTGAAATTAACTGTACTGGAAGGATGTCACAAAAAAGTTTTTTAAATCAATGTTAAAAAAAAAAAATTCACGAATGTTGAAAGTTGGTTCTTATAATTGGGAGAGGTCTCTAAAACGGAACTATTGCGCTACATTCATGAACAAGTTTAAAGATGGCATTACCACAGTCCAGTCACTTGCATGTCCAGTAGGTACTGCACCGAAGTCGTTTTACGGCGTCTGTACGAAAATGCTCCATGCCAGGTGCATTGAACACAATAGAGATAATGATAACAGGCAAAGAAGGCGGTTCGGATACGTTGATTTCGGTTAAACGATGTTCGGATAATCGAAGCTTCACTGTACTGATCATTTGTGAGGGGAAGTGCACTTTTTTTTAAAGTTTAACTTGGGCGACATTTTGTCAAGGTTCACCATTGCGCAGTGATGAAATAATTATAACTGGAGATTGCAGACAAACTCCGAAGGTGCTAGTTACATCCAAAAAAAAATTAAGACAAAGACATTGTGATCCTCACCAGTTCAAATGCCAAGATTAGTTTCCATTAAAAAATGTCATTTCTGATTCACTTTTGCTTTCTCTTTACGCCTAATTAAGAAAGTGATCGATTTACTCACTGCTACTTTCCCAATGCACAGGGGCTGACACTGGCAGGATCCCAAGAGATTCCCCTTCCAACTGTCATGATGTGGATTCTGGCCTCTCGGGCGGGGTAATCGGATTAGACCGAAATATGTGTGCAATTCTACAGGAAATAAGGGGCAAGACGACCGACCCCCGTTAGTTTATGGCCGGCATTAGCTTCGGGGGAAAATTTGGCCCCTGGGCCTCGTTGGTGTCTCGGTCGAGATGCCAATTACAGAGCCCCTCTCGTCCGGGACGGTCGATGAAGTATAATAGTTTATCTTGTTACTCTAACGCTTCTGAACATTTGAGACAATTGTTGGGGGGCGGGGGTGTTAGGGGGGTGTTGGGGGGCAGGGACGGGTGACGAAAAGTGTGTGTGTGGGCCCGGGGGGGGGGGAATTCGCTCAAAAGTTAACAAAAATTTCCCTAACAATGCAAACGAAAGCAAAAATTGACAAAGCAAAGAAGACAGAAAGCAATGGAACGTGTGGGGGGGGGGGGGGGGGGGGGGGGGGGGGGGGGGGGGGGGGGGGTGGAAGAGGGGGGGGGGGGGGGGCGGGGGGGGGGGGGAATTCGCTCAAAAGTTAACAAAAATTTCACTAACAATGCAAACGAAAGCAAGAATTGACAAAGCAAAGAAGACAGAAAGCAATGGAACGTGGTCTAGGCCAGTGGTCGGCAAATCGCGGCTCGCAAGTCGGATTTCGGTTCTTTAGTAACCTGAGTGCGGCCGGGCCAGTCGGACACAAATCGGTTCTGACTCCAAAAAAACTTGGACTCGTCAGGTTATTGAAAAATAATTTGGCTCTCAACATTTTTTTTTTTTAATCGTCCCGCTGCTGACTTTTGGCTCTTCTGACTAATGGGTTTGCCGACCACTGGTCTTGGACAAACATCTTTTTAATGTATCACCCGCGGGGAAAAAAAGGGGGTGGGGGTGGGCACAAAAATTTTTAGACTTTTAAAAATTTTCAATCACCAGCATTATTATTTATAATAATATATATATTCACTGTTGACCTTTTCACCCGTGTAGTTATCCGCTCGATAAGAACCTCGGTGTGTTGAAATAACCGAAGGATCCGTAGACTGAGGGAGCGAGAGAGCGACTGGAATATTTGAGTTGTTCCTGAATGCAGTCGTCGTCATTCAGCTTACTCCCACGTCGGGTTTTTTTTATGCGCTGTCAATAAATGTCAATGACAGACTGCTATTTTTAAACACATCTATTCCTGGAATTGTACGATAGCAGTGTACTATTTTAGTTTCTAGCCACGGGACATTCTAATGTAAATTCAATAGTCTAGACCAGCTACTAAGTACTCCATTATTATATATGCGGGTGCTCCTAGCTGTTAAAATAATACATATTTTTTGTTTAAAATGTATGAATCCAAAGAGGCATAGACCATTCGACGGGGTCAATCAAATTGTCTCAACGTTGATGCTCTTATAAGTTGCGACATGCTGTCTCAATTGGCTACTAATTTCATAGTATTGAATTTCAGTATGAATTGAAGCATTCTTGAATTAATTCGAAGTCTAGAATATACGAATCTTCAGTGGCGTTAAAGATGTAATATAGAAAACAAAACTTTGTTGGGTTTTTTTTGTTTTTTTGTTGTTGTCAGTGACTGCGCCCACACTTATTCTTTCGTCACATTTTCAGGTAGGATATACAGGTAAATCTATATTATGAAAATGTATTTATACTTATATGAACTTGTGTGTGTGTGTGTGTTTTGTGTGTGTGAGTGTATGTGTATGATGAAGGCATTTTGCCGAATAGTTCACACTTGTATTCTGTATAATCATTGTTAAAGCTGAAATATATTGTTGTATTTAAGCGAATTTTTTGTGTCTCATTAATCGACTTGAAAGACTTTTTTTTTGAAGTCCAATATTCCTATGACAAGACAAAAGAATATCTGTGCATCCACGTATTGATATAGCGATGTAATATGGAACAGTCTCTGTGCACAAAGGAACAATGTTGGCTGAAATGGAGAGCCTTGAGACGTCAGCCCTTTAAATGCATTCACACGAACTAACACAGTGCGCCGTTTAGTGGACTAGTCCTGTGCGCTGTTTACTGAACTAGACCAGTGCGCTTTTTAGTGAACTCATCCTGTGCACTATTTAGTAAACTAATACATTGCGCTGTATAGTGAACTTATCCAGTGCACATTTTTTGTAAACTGATCCAGTGCACTGTTTAGTTAACTAGTCATGTGCGCTGTTTAGTGAACTAATCCAGTGGACTTTTTTGTAAACTGATCCAGTGCACTGTTTAGTTAACTAGTCATGTGCGCTGTTTAGTGAACTAATCCAGTGCACTTTTTTGTAAACTGATCCAGTGCACTGTTTAATTAACTAGTCATGTGCGCTGTTTAGTGAAATAATCCAGTAGGCTGTAAAGTGAACTTATCCAGTGCACTTTTTTTAGTGAAATAATGCAGTAGGCAGTTTATTGAACTTATCAAGGGCCATTAAGAATAAAGTGAATCGTTATGGTTTTAATTGTGTAAGCTGTTGTTAAACTTTTCAATCCACAAAAAATTGAAATTAACGCATATTGGTAGGTGATCATTGTTACTGCAGGTCCAAATACTTCTAACCAGATATCGGAATATAAGCATCACAGTGTTCAGTTGGTTATGATTACAATGATAGAGCTACTATGTGGGTTATGGTGACAAAGGATATTATGTTATGATTACAATGATAGACTTACTATGTGGGCTACGGTGAGTGTATCATTACAATGATAGAGCTACTATGTGGGTTACGGTGAGAAAGGATGTAATGTTATGATTACAATGATAGAGCTACTATGTGGGTTACGGTTAGAAAGGATGTAATGTTATGATTACAATGATAGAGCTACTATGTGGGTTACGGTGAGAAAGGATGTAATGTTATGATTACAATGATAGCGCTACTTTGTGGGCAACGGTGAGAAAGGATGTAATGTGATGACTAAAGCCGGGCCAAGATATAGAAGCGAGTGCTACTCTTTCCCACGGGATCGTTTGGCCTATGCTGGCAAATCAGCCACTGATTGCCACTGTGACAAGCGGAGCCTCATCTGCAAATTTACTTGGAATGAAACACCTGGCATGGCTAGAACTACGTCATTGTGTAATGCTCTCATTTCCACGCCTGTGGACCTAAGATCCCTCTCCTTTTTCTCCTGTTTTAAACTGCCCACACCCCTCCTTTTCAAATGAAATTACATTCCACCCCCCCCCCCTAACCTCCACGGCCCACGATGATAGTCACTGGTTTCCAGTCGAGGATGACGTCTGTCAAGTGCCTTTGTAATAGTTATGGGGTGCCCGAGTGGGGGTAGGTGGGGGTATAACCCCTCGAAACTTGCCTTCGCAGACATAATAGTATTCTTATTGAAATTATTTATTTCAAATCTATTTTAAATTCGAAACATAGCGCGTTTTAAAATAGTAGTAAATTAATATTTTTGATGTACAAAAATACGAAATGTACCTATTTCTTTACATACATTCTCGGTGATGTTGTTATTTTGTGTACTTTCCCCCCCCCCCACTCCGTGGTCGGCAAATCACGGCTCGTGAGCCGCATGCGGTTCTTTAGCGACCTGAGTGCGGTCCGACCATTCGGCCACAAATCGTTTCTGAATCCGAAAAACTTGGTCTTAACAGGTTCTTGAAATAAATGTGGCTTTTAAATTTTTTTTTTTTTTTCATCGTCCTGCGGTTGAATTTTTTGGCTCTTTGGACTAATGAGTTTGCCGAACAACGCCCCAACGCAATTGCATAATGTCAAAAAAAAATCATAATAATAAGCCCGGAAAAAAAGAAAGAAAACAAACAAACAAATAACATTTGTTTTTACGTGAAATGGTGTAAACAAATATGACATAGCACTTTTAAAAAAGAAAAAAAAATATGATTTAAAAAAAAAAGATTTTGGGGTTTGGGGTTGCGTGAATGTATTTGTTGAAATCCCATAAATTTTTCATCTCATACCTTGAAATGATATTCAAAAGGCCCCGAAAAGCCGATTGCCGATTAAGCGGATCACCGATTATGCAACCCTCAATAAACACAGGGGAGAGAAAAAGCTCAGACATCAGTGGCATCACTCACCACCATCTCAGGCCTCAATGGCGTCACTCACGACCATCTCAGACTGCAGTGGCGTCACTTACCGGCCTCTCAGACCTCAGAGGCGTCACTTACCGTCGGTCAGACCTCAGTGGCGTCACTAACCGCCATCTCAGACCTCAGTGGCGTCACTCACCGCCATCTCAGACCTCAGTGGCGTCACTCACCGATAATTCAGACCTCAGTGGCGTCACTCATTGCCACCTCAGACCTTAGTGGCGACACTCACCGCCATCTCAGACCTCAGTTTCGTCACTCACCGCCATCTCAGACCTCAGTGGCGTCACTCACCGCCATCTCAGACCTCAGTGGCTTCATCACCGCCATCTCAGACCTTAGTGGCGTCACTCACCGCCATCTCAGACCCTAGTGGCGTCACTCACCGCCATCTCAGACCCTAGTGGCGTCACTCACCGCCATCTCAGACCTTAGTGGCGTCACTCACCGCCATCTCAAACCTGAGTGGCGTCACTCATCCCCATCTCAGACCTCAGTGGCGTCACTCATTGCCATCTCAGACCTCAGTGGCGTCACTCACTGCCCTCTCAGACCTCAGTGGCGTCACTCACTGCCATCTCAGACCCTAGTGGCGTCACTCACCGCCATCTCAGACCTTTGTGGCGTCACTCACCGCCATCTCAGACCTTAGTGGCGTCACTCACCGCCATCTCAGACCCTAGTGGCGTCACTCACCGCCATCTCAGACCTTAGTGGCGTCACTCACCGCCATCTCAGACCTTAGTGGCGTCACTCACCGCCATCTCAGACCCTAGTGGCGTCACTCACCGCCATCTCAGACCTTAGTGGCGTCACTCACCGCCATCTCAGACCTTAGTGGCGTCACTCACCGCCATCTCAGACCCTAGTGGCGTCACTCACCGCCATCTCAGACCCTAGTGGCGTCACTCACCGCCATCTCAGACCTTAGTGGCGTCACTCACCGCCATCTCAGACCCTAGTGGCGTCACTCACCGCCATCTCAGACCCTAGTGGCGTCACTCACCGCCATCTCAGACCTTAGTGGCGTCACTCACCGCCATCTCAAACCTGAGTGGCGTCACTCATCCCCATCTCAGACCTCAGTGGCGTCACTCATTGCCATCTCAGACCTCAGTGGCGTCACTCACTGCCCTCTCAGACCTCAGTGGCGTCACTCACTGCCATCTCAGACCCTAGTGGCGTCACTCACCGCCATCTCAGACCTCAGTGGCGTTACTCACCGCCATCTCAGACCTCAGTGGCGTCATTCACCGCCGAGGATTTCCGCACAATGTTTATTCATGACCCTCATTACCCCAGCCGCATCACTCCATTTGGTACTGATCAATGTCAAGGTTAAAGGAAACAACACAAAACTCTCACACACAAACTCACCCCCCCTCCCCGCACCCCACACAGCAAGGTTTCATTGAGGTGGCCTGATATCGTGGCCATGTAGCGCTAATTGAAGACTTTTGTGAATGGGTTTGGAGCGCTTGTTTTCTTGGCTTGGGCGGTTTTTTCCCTTTCTTGATTTCTTCCTATGGAAAATAGTGTTTAATGAGGATAGAGATACTCTTTCAACCGTTTCTCAGTCGTCCTCCATTAACCTCACACCACTGGTCTTGATCTCATTGACTGCAATCTCAGTCGTCCTCTATTAACCTCACACTACTGGTCTTGATCTCATTGAGTGCAATCTCATTCGTCCTCTATTAACCTCACACTACTGGTCTTGATCTCATTGAGTGCAATCTCAGTCGTCCTCCATTAACCTCACACTACTGGTCTTGATCTCACTGAGTGCAATCTCAGTCGTCCTCCATTAACCTCACACTACTGGTCTTGATCTCATTGAGTACAATCTCAGTCGTCCTCTATAACCTCATACTACTGGTCTTGATCTCACTGAGTGCAATCTCAGTTGTCCTCCATTAATCTCATACTACTCGTCTTCATGGGCTAGAAAATCCATTATTTTGACATGGTTACATCTTACGGGTTCCTCGGTGTTGCATTGATGTCTATTGGTTTGCTTTAAAAAGTGGAAAGGGTTAAAATTATTTGGAATAAAATTATTATTGGTTATATAACGTGTGTTGATCGGGGATAACTTTACCTTGTAGACCAGTCGGAAATCACTAACTAAAACTGTCTAAAACGAGGCACGGTAATAAACACAACCATGCTTCAAAGACACGTATTAAATAACTGGTATTATCAAATCTCGTAACTCTGACAAGCAAGTGTTTATTTAAGTAGCAAAATACGAGTAGTTGAACTACAATTGTGGACAGTAAGGATCCCATGATTTTCGCATTCTTCGAACAGAACCCCCTAATCTTATTCAACCAACCATCATATTTATGGCAAATAACCTCATAATCTCAGGCAACCAACGTCATTTTCATGGCACATAAAATCATAATTTCAGTCTACCAACATCATGTTCATGGCACAGAACATCATAATCTCAGTCAAACAGCCGTCTCATTCATGGCACAGAACAACATAGTCTCAGTCAAACAAACGTCTCATTCATGGCAACAGAACAACATAGTCTAAGTCAAACAAACGTCTCAGTCATGGCAACAGAACAACATAGTCTCAGTCAAACAAACGTCTCATTCATGGCAACAGAACAACATAATCTCAGTCAACCAACCTTCTCATTCATGGCCACAGAACAACATAATCTCAGTCAAACAACCGTCTCATTCATGGCACAGAACATTATAATCTCAGTCAAACAACCGTCTCATTCATGGCACAGAACATCATAATCTCAGTCAACCAACCGTCTCATTCATGGCACAGAACATCATAATCTCAGTCTACCAACGTCATGTTCATGGCACAAAACATCATAATTTCAGTCAAACAACCGTCTCATTCATGGCACAGAACATCATAATCTCAGTCTAACAAACTTCTCATTCATGGCACAGAACATCATAATCTCAGTCTAACAACGTCATGTTGATGGCACAGAACATCATAATCTCAGTCAAACAGCCGTCTCATTCATGGCACAGAACAACATAGTCTCAGTCAAACAAACGTCTCATTCATGGCAACAGAACAACATAGTCTCAGTCAAACAAACGTCTCATTCATGGCAACAGAACAACATAGTCTCAGTCAAACAAACGTCTCATTCATGGCAACAGAACAACATAGTCTCACTTAAACAAACGTCTCATTCATGGAAACAGAACAACATAGTCTCAGTCAAACAAACGTCTCATTCATGGCAACAGAACAACATAATCTCAGTCAACCAACCGTCTCATTCATGGCAACAAAACATTATAATCTCAGTCAAGCAACCGTCTCATTCATGGCACATAACATCATAATCTCAGTCAACCAACCGTCTCATTCATGGCAAAAGAACAACATAATCTCATTCAAACAACCGTCTCATTCATGGCACAGAACATCATAATCTCAGTCGAACAAACGTCTCATTGATGGCAACAGAACAACATAATCTCAGTCAACCAACCGTCTCATTCATTGCAACAGAACAACATAATCTCATTCAAACAACCGTCTCATTCATGGCACAGAACATTATAATCTCAGTCAAACAACCGTCTCATTCATAGCACAGAACATCATAATCTCAGTCAACCAACCGTCTCATTCATCGAAACAGAACAACACAATCGCAGTCAAACAAACGTCTCATTCATGGCAACAGAACAAAATAGTCTCAGTCAAACAAACGTCTCAAATATGGCACAGAACATCATGATCTCAGTCAAACAACCGTCTCATTCATGGCAACAGGACAACATAATCTCAGTCAAACAACCGTCTCATTCATGGCATAGAACATCATAATCTCAGTCAACCAACCGTCTCATTCATGGCAACAGAACATCATAATCTCAGTCAAACAACCATCTCAATCATGGCATAGAGCATCATAATCTCCGTCAACCAACCGTCTCATTCATGGCAACAGAACATCATAATCTCAGTCAAACAACCGTCTCATTCATGACACAGAATCTCATAATCTCAGTCAACCAACCGTCTCATTCATGGCTCAGAACATCATAATCTCAGTCAAACAACCGTCTCATTCATGGCACAAAACATCATAATCTAAGTCAAACAACCGTCTCATTCATGGCACAGAACATCATAATCTCAGTCAAACAACCGTCTCATTCATGACAACAGAACATCATAATCTCAGTCAAACAACTGTCTCATTCATGGCACAGAACAACATAATCTAAGTCAAACAAATGTCTCATTCATGGCAACAGAACATCATAATCCTATTCAACCAACCGTCTCATTCATGGCACAGAACATCATCATCTCAGTCAACCAACCATCATACGAATTCAAAAAGTTCAGTATGACAGTAAAGCGACTTTACTGAACACAAAAATGGTAATTTTTTGTAAAATAGTATTTCTTGTCCAATCTGTACCGAGATAGCAAATTTAAACAGCTTAATATAGTGGAAAGCTGAAAGTTTATTGGGGGGACACACTTACAGCTATCAATGATCGACCAAAGTTACCATTAAGAGATGCCGTCCACATTTTGGATGGTAAAAACATTTAGCAAGAGTAACACAAACACTGAACATAGATTGAAGTACGGCTGTTAACAAAAAATGCTTTTCTCCAATGGGGACACTTTCTCCCCTGCTCTTTGCTAATCCCAACGATTTTTTCTGAGCCTTAAGCTCTATAAATAATATTGATTTATTTGCGCACACTTTAGGATATTTTTTCCTGCCTTCCACCAGTCTCATTCTTGTTGATTGGAAACTTGTATTTACTTAGCACTTCTGTCAATGTTTTGAATTTTACGATTTTATCGCAGCATTTTGTGACGGCAAACAAAAAACAACTGCAATTAGAATTATTTGTATTTAGTTTTGTGTGTGTGGGGAGGGGGGGGGTTGCTTTTTATGGGGAAAACAATTTTTTTAACAAACAACTAATCGGACATCATAATAATTCATTTTTGTATTGTTAAATGTGTTCAAGAGTTTGATCCTCATTAATCTTATGTAAAGTATAATTGATGGATTAATTAATTATTTGCTGGACAGGAAAGCAAATGTAATTTTTGTTAATGGACGACATTTTTTTTTTTTTTTTTTTTTTTTNTTTTTTTTTTTTTTTCATAAGAATAGCCGCTAAAGGGATTTTCCAGATCTGAGATTCTTTGACATTAAATTTTTTGATAAATATCTAATACGCATCTTATGCCAATTACGTAAAAAAAAATACTTAAATGAAACAACACACAAAAAAAAAAAAAACACAAAGTTTTTTTTTGTATAAATTCTTTATATGCATTTTTAAAATTATTTCATTTTATTTTATAATATTATAAGGACACGCCCACTTGTACACCGTCGATTTATTTCACCAACTATTTCAGAAAATCAAAAGAAAATAAAACGCGATGAACGCACTGGCAATATTTTAAAAAAAAATAATTTCATTTTGCGCATTTATCGGGAATTATTTTTATGAAATCTATGGCTTCCAATTTCCTTCATTTTTCCCCCTTGAAGAACTGATTTTTTGGGGGGCTGGAAAGTCGATATAATGTCTTGTCATTGCCATCAAATCCCTATGCCAAGTTTCAGCTCGATATGTGGACCAGAAGAGGGTCGATTAGCAATCCGAATATTTTTCCCTAAACACCAAACTGATTGAAGAGTTAAGTGGGACAAACATTTGTGTCGTGGGCATCTGAGATCCCCTGTTTTTGCTTTGGAATTTGTTCACAATTCACAAAGACATTTATTCAGATAAATTATGCATTTTTTTAAAAACTTTTCCCAGGGCCAGACGAAATATTAACATAATTATATTTAATTGATAATTATTAATGAGTTGATTATTGATGGTCGGAGTAAGGGTATATTTTAAAAAAATAATAAATTCACACTTTATATTTGCACGCTAACACAAAATCACCTTAAAAAAATCCACTAATTGGATAGCTTCGGGTTCAC
This sequence comes from Lymnaea stagnalis, assembly GCA_964033795.1. Lineage (NCBI taxonomy): Eukaryota > Metazoa > Mollusca > Gastropoda > Lymnaeidae > Lymnaea > Lymnaea stagnalis. The sequence continues at coordinate 194,864 of CAXITT010000367.1, read as the reverse complement.
TCCCATTATTGCAGACTATGTCCATGCTACAATTCATTCAATGACTTTGTGTTTTAAGGCAATGTTTCTCAAGTAGTGGTCTGCGAGCCTTCCGTTGCCTGTCTCACACGACTTGAATCTGTATGGTCAAATAAAAGGAAAGTGTAATTAATAAATCTGGAACCGGACCTTGATGCAAATCCAGAACGTGACCACCGGTCAACCAAAACTGAAAAGCTTGTGAAACTCTTGTTGAAATAATTAAAAATAAACCTAACATTGTCCACTTTTTAATCATGCTATTGATATGCGCTATTATTTGTTGTCGCGTAACAAAATGTCTCCGTTTATTGACCAACAAGATTAGAACTTGTGTCAAAATGTCTCCGTTTATTGACCAACAAGATTAGAACTTGTCTACTTATCTCCAACCTTTCTAATAACAAAGGAAATTAACTTAAACTGATAACATATGTAAGTTAAATGTATTATTTCAAACCTAATATAATTTTATTTCAATTGAATATAGAGCAAACAATTATTTTTTTTTTTGTTTAGCTCTCCTGGCATATTGCTTAATGAATGAGATTTCAACAAATGACCGGCTCCTCACTCTAGTGCTGGCCTCTTTACTTACTGAATTGAATTACAACAATGACCAGCCCAATCATTCCTGTACCATCTTATAACGCAGATTTCATATCTCTTCATTTGAAGCTGTGGGCGCTCCACGCAGGTTATAAAAGCCATGGCAAGCTTTTCATCAACGACTAATCATTAGGACGGAGAAGATATCGATCATTCACTAGGCAACAGAATTTTTAGGTAAGCAGTTCAAATGGATAAATGAAAAAAAAAAATTCTATAATATCGATCTTCTACCAAGAAAATCAAATATATAATGTTCATTAGTAGCTTGGTAAATCTGCGCAGATGTTGGATTTGTATAAATAAAAAAAATTAAAAAAACATACCGAGCTGCCAGCAAATTATTTGTTGTACACAACCACCCCCCTCCCCCCCCCCCCCCCCCCGATATTTTTAGTGAATAGATATACATAGCCCCTTAGGGTTTGCATAGATAGACAGATATCGTTATAGTTGATTTTGTAGTTGGACAGTCTTATGTAAGTTTAAGACCAAGTGTTATGTCGAGCTTGTTTACAACACTTTCCTCGTGCGTGCTCTCTGGTTGACCCCACATGAGACGCTACGTTCATAGATGGGCGTGGCTTAGTCTTTTGATCGGTCGTGTTTATTGTCGAAAGCGACTAAAAATAATTAATTTGTTCTCAGTGGTGTTTTGTCGAATGTTCGCGATTGTATTTGAAAAGTAAAGGCGTTTCTAGACGCGTCGGTAGACCCACATATATACGGGATTGACAGCCACTGAGAGGTGGATTCTGATAGATTCAGAGAGATATTATTAACTTTACGAGACAATTGTATTATTCTGTGTGTGCTCATATGTGTTTATTCACATTCATCATTCAATATTATTAATTGGCACATTGTACTAATTGTGTACCGGTACACGATTTTCCAATACTTTGTAAGTTCATGATTTGTAATTATAGTTCTTTTGTTTTGTAATTGTATTAGTACTAAATTAAATCTTATTAATTGTAATTGGTACTGTTTCGGGTGTCGTATCTTTATTATTGTATTGGTCTATGGTATCGTCTTTTGTTGTGCACTGTTTGAATGAGCCATAACATAAAACAAGAGATTAATTTCTCATCATAGAAGCCAGTGCGTAACACCAAGTCTGAAACATGTTGATACAGCAAGAGGTTCAAAAATGTGGCCAGTCAAAGCGCTGAATCGTTCAGTTTATTTAGGATATTGCCAAGCACTTCACTAAAGAAACACATTAGTAAATTTTATACAGCCCTGGGATTTAGTAACCCAAAAAGATAGGTGTAAGTATAATATAACGCAGAAACGTTTAACATACGGCGGGATCGAATTTGTGATTGAAGATGTGGGACGAATAAAGAATAGAACTTGAATATCATTAGCGCGTGTTCACCTTGCGATAGCTCCTGCTCCATGACGTCTAAATTTAGACACCACTTGAGAATCGATGCCAAAAGATATCGATCCAGAGGGACTCATTGCTTTTGTTGTCTAATCGTGACTTAATTTATTATCGCTACATTTCTTAATTTGACTCGCTAGCGGGCCCTTAATGGGGTTTTCCCCCGTTCATTTTCTTCTTCGATTTCCGGTTCGTGACTAGAGGGTAACAGTCAAATGCCTTCTATTACAGGATCTTAGTTGTTTTTTTTACCAAGGGGATTCCTTTTTCTTTTTTTTCAAATTTAAAATAAAACTGTCAAATTTCACCTTAAATATTCTGTTATTTAATAGCATTTATATATTTCGAAATGTATTTTTTTTCAGCTTCACTACATTAGAGTGAGTTTTAATGACCTCTTTTGATTTAGCAAATTTTTTTTGAAAACAACTGTTGTGAAATTGAAGTGAACAGAAATCTGATGTTTCATTCATTAGTGATTAGAGAGCAATCTCTCTTCAAAACTTAAAAAAAAAAGGTAATATATACAATATAGGCTAGCGGCAAGGCAGTCTCGATGGCATCTTGTGAAAGGTTCCAGCCCTAAGCTGGTTGAAACAAGATTTCGACTAGAGACCGACCGAAAGTGATTTTCTGATTTCGGCCGAAGCCGAAAATAGGCCGAAAGTTTAAAATGACTTTTGGCCGAAACCGAAAAAATACCGAAAGTTTAAAAATGACTTTCGGCCGAAACCGAAAAAAAGCCGTAAGTTAAAAATGAATTTCGGCCGAAACCGAAGCCGAAACCGAAAATGAAATTTTAAGATGTTTTGAAATTCGTTCCCGCATACATTCTGCATTTATCGAAAATGATGGGGAAAGTATAAATATTTACATTCTTTTGATAAAAAATGAGAGAATCGTGAATATTAATAAATAAACATCTATTATAAGGGTCTCAAACTCGCGGCCCGCGAGCCATTTATGACCCGCAAGACGATAT